>JAGDQP010011498.1:0-52809 GCA_022664845.1 Lepisma saccharinum
TGCATTTTTATGCTTTTGTGGTGATAACTATGTCGCCCTCATTTTCTTTGTTCATCCCGAAACAAGAAGTATGGTAATCGTGTACACATGCGCAATAGTGTAATGTTTGAATAAGGTTAAATAAACAATAATATATGATTAGTTCGTTCCTAACAAATGCGTATTGTTGATAATATGGTTAAAGATGTCATAAATTTAAATATCCTCATTAACTATGCTGAATCAACATTTACTGTAACTGCTGAAACGTCACACATCGTAAATATGGCCACATTTTTCGTTACAACAACGATAATTCTTGAAAACTCGCTTAACAATACTCATATTGTCCTTGGTACCCAAGTATTTTTCAGAGTGCGAAAAGTCCTGAAAACCCTCTGCACCATGTTAAATTTGACAATCAATTAGTCTTCTAATTGCCAAAGGGAATAAGTCATCAAAAATTGTTTCTTCTAAAAAAAATTCAAAATTTAGCTGTTGTTGCATTGGGAGCAAAATCAACCCCTGTTGTCGTTTAAAATGTTAAGGTTGCCCCCACATAGAGGTATTTCCTAGACGCCCTGATTTCAAAAGCGTAATTCCGCACATACACTTTGGTATTAACATTTTTTGTTTGAAAAATTTCTGTGCACTAGGAGCAGCGTTATGGCCTTGTTACGGATTTCCAGAACCACCGTGTATAATTTTTAACACCTTTAGTCTACTTTGGCTCAGGTCGAATGGCTGATGATGGAAGAATTGGTGGAATAAAGAAAGTCGGAGAAGACAGGAGAACCGAGAAAAACCCCACGGATACGGTGTTTGTCCACTACAAAGTGCATATGGCACAAGCCTGGATCGAACCGGGTATACCATGCACAAGAGTTGAGCGCTCTACCACTAAACCACCGCGTGCTTAAAAGATTTATCAAAGAAAATTGGGGATTCCCAGAAATTCTCTGATGTAAAGTTGAGTCAAAATAACCATGAATGGGGACTAGCTTGCAGAATTCGTTTGCGGCAAGTCGATATCACAAATTGATTTCCTTTGCGGAGCGACTTCTGTAAACAAATATGCGTGATTATGTAACAAACAGGCGCAACTTACATAATTTTTAACTAACGTCTCGTGTGTTTGTTATCAGTAAAAGAGATTGTAATTGTCCGGTTAGATTGTAGTGATTGTGACTATCAAATGTACTCATAAGGAAATTAATTTTCTAGTGCTTATTTCGACCCATCTTTGCTCCAGACAATGTCTAGGAATCATTTATTTTCTTTGGGGAATGCCTTGCGCATCCATTACACAGTTTTGGAATATGCATTTTTAAATAGAACAGGTTTGAAGTCTTTGACGGTATCATGCTGGCTTAGTTCTACTGTTAATGGTATTGGATACATCAAGCTCTAAAATTAATTATTTTCACTTTTGGCGACCTACAGCGCCGAAATGAAGCATTTGTGACCCTCAATGGTCTAGAATTGTTATCCTATTCTCATATCAGGAATTTCGTGAAGTGGTTTTGTTGGGATTGTTTTGCTAAACTCTGTACATATTATTATTATTTTAATAAATTAAGTATAATATATTAAATCTTATTATTATATTAATAATGCAATATACCAAGGTCTATTATTTTAATATATCAGAGCTTGACTTTGAAAATTATAATTACACTTTGATTCCCAAAATCTGTATTAACTCTTGTCTTTCAACCACTGAGTTTATGTTATTTTTCTGTGTTCTGTATTAGCAGTTTAAATGATCATAATGCATAGTGAAAACATAATTATTCTTTTCATGTTTACTTAATAAATATTAACGACTCTCAAGGTTGTAACTCTACTTTCCTGTTCTCGTTCTAGGTAAGTACCTGCATTTGTATTTTATTATCCTAAATGTTTGTCTTCGAAAATGGTAAGTGTGAACATTTCTGTCACTTTTTGTTCTAGTGCAGCAGATAGGTGAAATATTTGGATGAAGTGTGCCTTTAATGATAGAAGCATGATACTTACACTATGGATAGTACACATTGTTCTATAGATTTTAAGATATACGGCCATCTCAGAGTGTTCCGTAACCGACCGTCATTTAAAAAAGAATGCGCCCAAAACTGCTTTTTCTTTGCATTTATCTCATAAACTGTAGCCCGTACAGAAATTTTGCAAGAGTACAAAATGAAAGACTATATTTTTTTTTCCTTTTGAGTTCTTATTACCATTTTTTACCTAGAACAAACGTTTAGAAAGTTATTACCGGATTTAAAGTTGTAAACTTCAACCCTTAACAGTAAAACGAATTTAAAACAGAGTTTCTCGACATTTACGCGAAAATAGTGCAAGATACGAAAAAAAATCGCTAGGATATAAATTAAGGAACACAAAATTTTAAATCATCTGGTTCTCTCCATTTTGGCCCTCTTCAAGCTTGATAAATATTTCGGAGCGATGAACTTGTAATATTCTATTTTTGCAAGTAGTGGCTTGTAACAGAACCCTCTTATTCATCTAAAAGTGGTTATAACGCACTAAAATTGAGTGGTAAATCTGTTAGTAGCGATTAACGAGGATTCCGTAAGAAAAGCCACACTTTAAGTTTTAATGAGCAAAACTTGCAAGGGAAGTTTCCAATTTTTTTGATATATTCAAAGTTGAATTTCGAGATCTAATTGGCAAAAGCAGGTGAAACAACAATTTCTGTGCGTCTCTCGTCATTATTCACCGTACAAGACAGGTACAGTCAAAAATGACGGGACTGATATGTAGAAAGTCATTGTACGCGTTAACGAAATATTGTTTTACGTAATTTCTCTGCATTAAGTATCAATTAGCATTCAGTTTAATATATTTGCTGTCTAAAGAAGTTCCGTACTTTCCATTATATTAACTATTTCTTGTTAGGGTTATATTATCCTTGATAGTATTTCATTTTACGACATTTAAGGACGACTAAAACTATATATACCCATCTTTCTTAGAATTTCTTACGGGGAAGCCTAGTAAGCTCTGGAGCATTGATTGACGTAAACATTGGTGTACGATAAGCAGCAGATCTTTTCATAATCAGGCCTACTTGGTAAAGATAAGAAGTCAAACCTTCAAATACATAACTTCTTGAGTATATGTGCATCTCATAATATGTTTATTTTTCTATGTTTTATATTATGTATTTTAATTGCGTTTCGTTTGTTACGCTTATATTTGCGTAGTCGAGTAACGAATCACGATATTGGTACGCAGTAAATCAGTAATAAATGAAGGCATTCATTGTAGAAGTAAATTGTGAATTGAGAGATATAGAATATAAAGTTGGTTCCTTGTATTTTTTTCCTTGTATTCGTTTTCAGTCACGAGTTCTTTGACAAGAGTCACGAGCCCCAGTAGTACACATGCGTTGAAAGTACGTGGATTAAACGTTTCTAACTAACTAACTCTATGGCTTTTGGAACTCGCAAGTTCATCACCGCAATAACAATCGTTCGCCATTAAATTCTATCCTGGGCAATAGGAAGCCAGTTTTCATCACGAACACCTACTTCTCGAAGATCCCTTCTAATATTGTCCTCACAATGACGTCTCAGTCTTCCCAGTGGTCTCCTTATAAGCCTTCCAACCAGGATAGAATATAATCTTCGTTTTTCCCCCATCCGAGCTACATGGCCCGCCCACCTTAGTCGTCGCGATTTCATTATTTTTACAACATCTGCTGAATCGTACAGTCCGTGGAGTTATCCATTATGCAGTCTCTTCCATTCTCCAGTCATTTCATCCCGTATATCTTTCTCAAAACCCTATTTTCAAACACACGTAATTTATGTTCATCTGCTATTGTAGTAGTCCAACTTTCGCAACCATAAAGTATTACTGGCAGAATAACTGTTCTGTATATTTTCAATTTCAATTTCCTTGATATTAATCGCGATGTTCGAAGTTTTTGGACTGAATAGAAACATGTGTTCCCCGATACTAAGATTTCGTTCGTGAGCACATTTTTGCTTGTTACGTAAACTACCAAGTATTTAAATTTATTTAATTTCTCTATGACCTCATCCCTAATTATTAGGTTTTTATTTCCTTGATTCACTGTGTTTCGTCTTGTTATCATGTATTTTGTGTTATCTATGTTTATCTGTAGACCTATTTCATCGCACGCTTTTACTAAAACATTGGTATTGCTTTGTAGTGCATCTATATCGTCCCCTATTAAATCTACATCATCCGCGTATACAAACAGTTGATTCAAACCATTCAATGATAGTCCCTTTTTGTCCCCTTTAATTTTTAAAATCGCATATTCTAACGCAAAGTTAAACAGTAGTGGGGACAAGGCATCGCCTTGTTTCAATCTGTTGCGAATCTTGATATTATCTGACATATTATTGCCTATACGTACTCTGCTTATGGGATCGCTGAGACACATCTTCACTAGTTGAACCATTTTTTTCGGAATTCCAAATCGTATCAGGATACTGAATAACTTTTCCATTTTGATAGAATCATATGCTTTCTTAAAATCAATGAATTGGTGAACCGTCCCATTGTATTCCCATTTCTTCTTCAATATTTGTCTCAAGGCGAAAATCTAGTCCAACGTGGATCTATTTCTTCTAAATCCACACTGGTTCTCTCCAATTATTTCATCTTCGTATACACTAAGGCGTGTTAACAGAATATTACTTAATACCTTGTAACAGGTTGGAAGTAAGGAAATTTCGCCTTTATTGTAAGTCGGAACTATTATTGAGGTTTTCCATTCCTTTGGGAGCTCCACCTTTCTCCATATAGCACTTATCAATTTATGTAGTTCCTTTATTAGTATCGTTCCTCCTGCTTTAATTAATTGGGCTGGAATATTGCCTATTGCTGGTGATTTAAAATTTTTCAAGCTCTTTACCGACATCTCGATCTCGCTAGGTTCAGAAATCCATGGTTCTGCTGTATGGATTTCAAATTTCTCTCTTTTTTTCCCGTTGTGTACATTAAGAAGTTTGTCGAAATAATTTTTCCACACATCGACAATTTTAGTCGCATCCACCTGAAGATCCATGTTCATTTCTAATCATTTCTAAGCTCGTCTTTTATCCTTTTCTTAACGAGTTTACCCCTTTGTATAGATCTCGTATGTTATTTGTCTTCTCGTTTTTCTCTATCTCCTGAATCTTCTGCTTCAGATATGCTCGCTTTTTATTTCTGAACCCGAGTGTGGTGTTTTGTTACTTGTTATTGTAGTGGTTGGTATTTGCTTCGTTTTTATTACTTAGCCATCGTTGCCTGGCTTGTTTTCGTTCCTCATGAAGCTCAAAGCATTCTTAATTAAATCAAGGTTTTTTTTCTGTTGTTCTTCTAACCTACACGTTTTTTCGCTGCGCTCTTAATTGTTTCACGAATTGCCTCCCACATCTTACTTACATCAATTAAACAAATTAATATCATCATTATTATTACTCGAGTCGGCTAACATTTCAAACCTAGTTGAGAAGTCGAGTTGGTAATCTGCTTTTATGCTCGGATTATTTAATCGTTTTAACATCGAATTTCAGTTGTTTTGAGCCGTTGCTTTCTTTGTTCGCGATACATAACTTTTCCCTTTTGTGATCACTAATTGATGGTCGGTGTCACCTTCCGCTCCTCTCTACCACCTAACATCCATTATTTTGTTGTGTCTTCGTTCATCTACTAATACATGATCGATCTGGTTGAGAGTTTTGCCGTCCGGAGGTATCCATGTGTATTTGCGTATGTATTTGTGTTCAAAGTACGTGCTCTTTACCAGTAGGTTTTTCGAAATCGCGAAAGTTATCAGTCTGTCTTCATTGTTTTTTGTGATTTCGTGAAGGCTGTATTTTTCTATAGTAGGTCTATATTTTTCTTCCTCCCTACCTTTGCATTGAAATCACCCAACACAATTTTCGAATTATAGTTCGGCATTCGGTCAAACAGCCTTTCTAGTTCATCGTAGAATATATCTTTGTCGTTATCATAGCCAGCTCGGTCGGAGCATACACATTTATTAAAACCCTGTTGTTCCATCGAGTATGTATCGTAAGGTACGATAGTCTTTCGTTTACGAATTCAGTATTCTGAACCGCCTGAAGGATACTGTTCTTAATGAGGAATCCTGTTCCGAAATCTTGAGACTGTGTTCCACCGTAGTAGAAAGTGTATTTGCCCTGTGGGGTGCTATCTGAACCCTCCAACCGAACTTCTTTTATCGCTAATATGTCTAGCTCGTACTTCTCGGTCTCGCGTACCGCCGCCTGAAGAGCACACGTTTGATATAATGTTCGTACGTTCCACGTTCCTATTCTAATGTCTTTCTTAATTCTGTTCTTGGAGCCCCTTGAAGCAGTTCCTGCCCGGAGTCCGAATGAGGGACTAGTTTACCTCCGGAATATTTTACCCCAGGAGAATACATGAACCATCTCTTACTATTTCTTGATATGTTTTAGCGGTGTAGAGTTGTCAGCTCTACGACCTCGCAGTAAAGGTAGACATTCAAGATGCCGTCCTCTGTCCATCTCTGCGCCTTGCCGATGTCATTTATCTTCAGCCTCAGAGTGGTAATGGTGATGCTGCTTCGCCTCACCATGATAGTTTTGTTCCGGGTTATCTTCCCCTAGCCTTTGTAGATCTCTCTACTATCTACAAGGCAGCAGTACTGGTTTTGGTCCGCCCCGGAATATTTCCGGTACCCACCATATATGGTCGGCATTCCCCTATCCGGCACCTGGGAAGGCACCTGGTAGCGAAACGCAATTTTAACTTTGTAAATGTACCGCAATGTCCTCCTGTTCAACGGCTTATTCGACTTAGAATAATGGATAAGAAGAAACAAGTTGTAATCAAGAAGCGGACGATGAAGAAACGAGGTCAGTTGTCTAAAACGGAGGAGAGTTGTCTATTGGTGCATACATTTAGACGCATTTTGTATGCTGTTGGATTCGAAGCTTGAACGCTCAGTACTTGTCGTTGCTAGAATGCCACGTTGACCACTAATCACTAATCCATGACGCCGCCTTGAGAGTCACTACTATTTTGCTATTCCCTTTATGTTACAAAGATTAAAATGCAGTGTTGACTGCAGTCCCCCATATCCAGATTGTCATTTTAGCATCATGTAAGAATAAGTGTAAATATTACTTTCCTTCTTTCTTTGTTATCTGCTCTTTTCCTTCTTTAATACTGTGACCATCGCTACACTTTTAAAATGTATTTCTCAATAAGTGTATTATGTCTCCTTGGAAAAACGCATATAAGCGAAATCTATGTCATAGTTGAAAAGGAAAGTTCAAAATATTTCACATTAACGTCCTATTAACGAAATTAAATGTTCGTTGAAATATAGTTCAAAATTCAATCTGTAGTTAATTTTATTCTATTCGCTTTTAAGCACAATTTTTATACAATTAACTTCGAAAGATAACACTGGTTTATATATGAAAAAAACTATGCTGACTTAGATGTTTTAACTAACTTTATATAATTTGAGGGCGCTGATATCAGATATGTAACCAGAAATTGCGAATCACGTCAGGAATTTGCACAACTCACTCTTATTTAGTGAGGCGAGTTTTAGCCACATGCCACTAGTTACGAAATTACCTTCACACTCAGAAATACTATAAATGATTACAACATTGATGCAAAATGTAGTATTTCCCAAACAAATGAGTAGAAAACAGTATTTGAGTACCTAACTACTCAATTTAAAATCTCTCATTCCAGATATTTAATTGAACTCATATATGTCACGTCATACGTTGCCCAATCATACTGCAATCATTGATAAATTATACAACAGCTACGTATCTATAGTTGCCACATTTCTTTATCCCTTTCACTCACACCCATGCACAATGATTGATGGCTATATCTATGTTAAATGATTTCCCTATCAAAAAGGTAATAACAAAATTTAACTACTGAATATTTTCCTTTGATTTTCTGGAGTAGCTGCTATCTTACGTGTTACACTGCAAACATCAACAATAGTCGAACATCATGTTTGCATTCCACCTGCCCAAGAAAGTTTGCAAGTTCCCAAGTCTGGAACTCCCAAGAAAGTTTGAAAGCACATGAGAAAATACACACCATGCGTCGTTCCCTATGCTGTTCATGGCTTTCAAGAATTAGATACATTATTTGAGGACTGCCAGAAACACCACTTTTTCCTTTCCCATGCGACAGTGCAGGAAACTTTGTGAAGTAAGTGCCATCATGGTTCAGAGCTTTCACATACTGTATCACTTAATGTGACGTGGAGGGTATAAAACTTTTAGGATCAAGAAAGAGCTCATTTCGGATTTTTTTCGCCAGCCTGTAATTTATCTCTAGCAGGCCACTCCCTTCATGCTGAGTGTTCAGCCTTTGCACGTCTCCGCCTTAGACACAAAGATCATGAATGAATATTTTGTATTGCCGGTTTGTTGATCCAGAAGCATCGATATAACCTTTCGACCCCCGCACACAATTCAGCAGTGAACTGTGTATTTTATATTTTGAAGAAGATATTTTATGTCGAAGGTTTGTTTCACATGTGCGGACTGACCAATAGGAATGAAAGCTAACGCATTGCCAAAATCTAGCAAAGCACACTTTTAACTTCTCTACGAGTTATCAATGATAAGCCCTCAATTCCATAACTCAATTAGTCATTTCATATTCACATAATAGACAAGTTGTTTATTCTTCTTAAAATACTTTAACAGATCCATCTTTCTTTCCTGACATATGAAGTTTGTTCCAGGGGCTAGCCCATTCTTTTCCTTTGGTACTGACACCAGTAATTCTGTTACTACATTTGGCAGATGTAGTTCACGCACAAGGTCGAATAACTCTGCTTGAATAAAATTCCTTCCTTGTCATGGATTCATCATCTCAGACAACAAATTCTTCGGAGCCACTGTACGTATTTGCGGTGGCACAGGAATCATCGTCTCTGGAACTTGCAAACGTGGTGAAAGTAGGGATAGGAATGTCATTGCATTGAGGGATAGGTCAAACAGTTAAGAATATGAGCGCCTTGTTTTACAGTTTGTTCATACTTGATATATCTAAATAACTAACTAAATGGCTTGTGGAACTCGCAAGTTCATCGCCGCTGTAACAACTCTCGCCATTGGATTTTATCTTCGGCAACATCAAGCCAGTTTCCATCACGAAAACATAGTTCTAGAAGATCTCTCCTAATATTGTCCTCCCAACGATGTCTCGGCCTTCCCAATGGTCTCCTTTCATCCGGCCTTCGACCAGGATAGAATATAATCTTTGTTTTCCCCCCATTCGAGCTACATGGTCTGTCCACCTTGGTCGTCGCGATTTTATTATTTTTACAACATCTGGTGAATCGTACAGTCCGCGGAGTTATTTATTATGCAGTCTCTTCCATTCTCCAGTCATTTCATCCCGTATATCTGTCTCAAAACCTTATTTTCTAACACATAATTTATCTGCTAGTGTCGTACCCCAACTTTCGCAACTGTAAAGTATTACTGGCAGAATAACCTTTCTGTATATTTTCAGTTTCAATTTCCTTGATATTAATGTTAGAAGTTTTTAGACTGAGTAGAAACATGCATTCCCCGATACTAAGCGACTTTTGGTTTCTTCCGTGACCTGTTTTTGACTTGTTACGTATGCTCCCAAGTATTTAAATTTATTTAATTTCTCTATGACCTCATCCCAAATTATTAGGTTTTTATTTCCTTCCTTGCCTGTACTTCGGCTTATGTATTTTGTTTTATCTATGTTTAACTGTAGACTTATCACACACTTCTACTAAGACATCGGTCTTGCTCTGTAGTGCATATAAATCGTCCCCTATTAAATCTACATCATCCGCGTATACGAACAGTTTATTCAAACCATTGAATGATAGTCCCTTTTTGTCCCCTTTAATTTTTGAAATCGCATATTCTAACGCAAAGTTAAAAAGAAGTGGTGATAAGGCACCTGTAGCGAATCTTGAAAAATCTGCAGATTATTACCTATCCGTACTCTGCTTATGGGGTCGCTGAGATACATCTTCACTAGTTGAACCATTTTTTCGGAATTCCAAATCGTATCAGGATACTGAATAACTTTTCCATTTTGATAGAATCATATGCCTTTTTAAAATCAATGAATAACTGGTGAACCGTTCCATTGTATTTCCGTTTTGTCTCCAAAATTTGTCTCAAGGCCATAATCTGGTCCAACGTGGAACTATTTCTTCTAAATCCGCATTCGTAATCTCCAATAATTTCATTTACGTATACGGTTAGGCGTGTTAGAATATTACTTAATACTTTGCAACAGTTTAGAAGTAACGAGATTTCGCAGTAATTATTACAGTCCGATTTATCACCTGTTTTGTAATTTGGAACTATTATTGAGGTTTTACATTCCTTTGGAAGCTCCTCCTTTCTCCGTATAGCACTTATTAATTTATGTAGTTCCTTGATTAGTTCCGTTTCTTCCACTTTAATTAATTGGGCTGAAATATTGCCTATTGCTGGTGATTTGAACATTTTCAGTTTCTTTACGGACATTTCGATCTCGATCTCGATAGGTTCGGGTATCTGTGGTTCTGTGATATGGATTTCAAAATCCTCTGTCTGTTCCCCGTTGTGTACATTATTAAGTTTGTCAGAATAACTTTTCCGCACATCGACAATCTGAATCGCATCCGCCTGACGGTCTCCGCGTTCATTTCTAATCATTCCTAATCTTTTCTTAACGAGTTCACCCCTTTGTATAGATCTCGTATGTTATTTGTCTTCCCGTTTTCCTCTATCTCCTGAATTTTCTGCGTCAGATATTCTCGCTTTTTGTTTCTGAACCCAAGTGTGGCGTTTCGTTTCGCGTTACTGTAATGATTGGTATTTGCTTCGCGTTTGTTACTTAGCCATCGTTGCCTTGCTTGTTTTCGTTCCTCATGAAGCTTAAGGCATTCTTCATGAAACCAAGGTTTTGTTTTTCTGTTGTTTCTTCTCACCTACACGTTCCTTTGCTGCGCTCTTAATTGTTTCACGAACTGCCTCCCATATCTTACATCAATTTCGTTATTAATATAATCGTTATCATTACTCGAGTCGGCTAAGATTTCGAACCTATTTGAGAGTTCGAGTTGGTAATCTGCTTTTATGCTCGGATTATTTAATTGTTTAACATCGAATTTCAGTTGTTGATCCCCTGTTTTCGCTGTTCGCGATGCATAACTTTCACTTAATTCTGTGATCACTAATTGATGGTCGGTGTCGCCTTCCGCTCCTCTGTACGACCTAACGTCCATTATATTGGTGTGTCTTCGTTTATCTACTAATACATGATCGATCTAGTTGAGAGTTTTGGCATCCGGAAATATTCATGTGTATTTGTGTATGGCTTTGTGTTCAAAGAACATACTCTTTCCCAGTAGGTTTTTCGAAATCGCGAAAGTTATCAGTCTTTTCCCATTGTCTTTTCGTGAAGGCTGTATTTGCCTATAGTAGGTTTATATTTTCTTCCCTCCCTAATTTTGCGTTGAAATCACCCAGCACAATTTTCGAATTTTACTTCGGTAATCGGTCAAAGAGCGTTTCTAGCTCATCAAAATATGTCTTTGTCGTTATTATAGCCACCTCGATTGGAGCATGGACATTCATTAAAACCGTGTTGCCCCATTGAGTACGTATCGTAACGTACGGTAGTCTTTCGTTTACGAACTCAATATCCTGAATCGCCTGTTGGATATTGTTTTTAATGAGGAACCCTGTTCCGAAATCCTGAGACTGTGTTCCCCCATAGTAGAAAGCGTACTTGCCTTGTCGGGTGCTATCTTGACCCTCCCGCCGGACTTCTTGTATCGCTAATATTTTCGGTCTCGCGTACCACCACCTGACGAGCGCCCATTTGGTAAAACGTTCGTACGTTTCACGTTCCTAAGGTCTTTCTTAATCCTGTTCTTGGAGGCCCTTGAAGCAGTCTCCGCCTGGAGATCCGAATGAGGGACTAGTTTATCTCCGGAATATTTTATCCCAGGAGAATCCATGAACAATATGTTACTATTTCTTAACATGTTTCAGCGGTGTAGAGTTGTCAGCTCTACGATTTCGCAGTACGGCAGACATTTAAGATGTCATCCTTTAAGCGAATTCAGACACAGGAAGAAGACGATGGGAATATTCCCTCCACCTCTGAGAATGACATTCGATCTCTCTTGCCACGAGTGTTCAAATGTTGCAACAAAATCCAAGCATATCTTGCCAATGGGTCATTAACAGGGGCCTGCAATGGTCAAGACATTACACCATCTGGCTGAAAGTCTCTGAACTACTTCAGAGTTCTTTCACATCACGATTGTTCTGAGGAAGACTAGCCTGTGTTTTTTTTAAAATTTTTTATGTTTAGAGAACAGAGAGGCAAAGCTATGTATGGCCTCTTTGGGATGACTTCCGAGCATTGAAGATAGCGGTCAAGGCCTTAGCTTAGTTCATGTAACACTCCTGTCTTCATCTGGTGGAACTGGTGGAACCCTGGAAGATCTAAGTAAGTACAGTAGGCAGCCGGATTATAACTTTCGCGTCTCTCCAGTAGAAGTGTCCAAAATTGCGAAATCAATTCCGAAATTCGGAATTACTTCGATTCGAGAATTCCTACTTTCGAAATTTCGATATTCCGACGTTACGAAATTCCGACTTTCGAAATTCCGTAATTCAGCTTAGGGAATCCTGATTTCCATTCAGGGATTCCCAACACCCATACTCCCCAGTGCTGCAGTCCTTAGTCCCAGACAGTAACAACCGGACAACAGAGGTTGGGTACTATAGTATTTATAAACACAATTCATCAGTTTCGATGTATATGTTAGAGTGGCATTCTAGCCTAAACACATCTCAACTCTGACGAATGAATTTTCTTCTAAAGTAGAAATTCGTTGTAGACGGATGGAGAAAGATGCAACCACAGATATTATTCAGGTACCATTTCTGCATTCATTGAATACAGTTGAGAAATCTGAAAACCTCAAAGGAGACAAATATCAGGAGAACTATTTGAACTTTCTCGGTGTTGATCCGGTCAGCAATCTTATACCCAGCGAATGACAAGGAAATATGTCGACGAGTTCAGTTCACCTATGTGAGAAGCTTGTAAACCATCTTTCAAAATGTCAGGGAAACAGATCTATTGCATTCTAATCTATGAAATACTTTATTTTACAATATATTTCTGTTAAATAATAATGTGTGTGGTCGGGTATAGACCACTTGCTCTCAAACCTTATCTTCGTACCACATGCCAATTATTTTACGTACCAGATGGACTTTACTGTGTTGACACTTTTGACATCTCGGTGATTGGCTATGATAAACTTTGGTAAACTTCATTTTTATATGAGCCAGTTGAGTAACTGTTGGCTTCGGCCCGTCACAAATTTCCGTCACGTTCTAATTAAAAGACACCCATGCCCCTTCCGGAACTCGAACACGGGACCTTCGAGTCGTGGGACTAACGCCTTAGGCCGCACGGCTACCCGGTCGGCGATTGGCTATGAAGTTTTGTTTCAGAAGTAAACATAATTCACGTAAAGAGTAATCAAAATCTGATTTTTATTATAAGAAAATGATTTGTGGAAATAAGATAATCTACTAAAATACCTACGCAACCAGCAAATTCAACAAGTGGAGTTTCTTGTATAGTTTGGCCTTGATCTTCAATCTTTCCTGAAGATTGGTACAATCAAGGAACAAATTATTTAGAGGTAAGAAAGTTTTTACCTCTAAAGGTAAACGTTTGAAGATGCTTTCTTCAAACTGAATACGCCTTTTCCAACTAAACGTTTTCATAATTTTAATGATCGAAGTGGAAGCAATAAAAAAAACTTCTTGTAAAATTATGATTTTTAAAACGAACCAAAAATGCAATTTGCATTTTGGTTGCAACCAGTTCTTCTCCCGTTAGTGTTCTAGTAAAACACATTGGACTCCCTTTAATTTGAACTCCAAGAGGATACGAGAAGGATTCGAACTATCTAAAATTCGAATTAAACGAAACATGCATTCTTAAAAAAAATAATTAACATGCAATTGACCTTAAGTTAAAATCTGCAGTATTTTGTGCGTGGTCCTAAAATGGAATAAAAAATCTTCTCTCAATAACTAAGCTACCACTAAAGGGAAACACATTTAAATAACTACAATGTAATGTATTAACATATAAAATCACATGTGATACAACATTAGCTATCTTGTGATTCATGTTTGTCTTTGTTTGTTTATTTTTATACTATCTAACTCTATGCCTTATGGAAGTTCATCGCCGCAGTAACAAACGTTCGTCATTGGATTCTATCCTGGGCAATATCAAGCCAGTTTCCATCACGGACACATACTTCTCGAAGATCTCTTCTAATATTGTCCTACAAACGACTTCTCGGTCTTCCCAATGGCCTCCTTCCATCCGGCCTTCCAACCAGGATATAATATAATCTGCGTTTTCCCCCCATCCGAGCTACATGGCGTGCCCACCTTAGTCGTCGCGATTTTATTATTTTTACAACATCTGGTGAATCATACAGTCCGTGGAGTTCTTCATTATGCAATCTCCTCCACTCTCCAGTCATCTCGTCGCGTTTCGACCCGTATATCTTTCTCAAACCCTTATTTTCAAATACACGTAATTTATGTTCATCTGCTAGGGTCGTACTCCAACTTCCGCAACCATAAAGTATTACTGGCAGAATAACCGTTCTGTGTATTTTTAATTTCAATTTCCTTGATATTAATCACGATGTTAGAAGTTCTTGGACTGAATAGAAACATGTGTTCCCTGATACTAAGCGACTTTTCATTTCTCCATGACCTCATTTTTGCTTGTTACGTATGCTCCCAAGTATTTAAATTTGTTTACTTTCTCTATGACCTCATCCCTAATTCTTATGTTTTTATTTCCTTCATTCCCTGTATTTCGGTTTGTTATAATGTATTTTGTTTTATCTATGTTTACATGCATACCTATCTCATCGCACGCTTCTACTAAGATATCGGTGTTGCTTTGTAGTGCATCTATATCGTCCCCTATTAAATCTACATCATCCGCGTATACAAACAGTTGATTTAAACCATTGAATCATAGTCCCTTTTTATCCCCTTTAATTTTTAAAATCGCATATTCTAACGCAAAGTTAAACAGTAGTGGTGACAAGGCATCGTATTGTTTCAATCCGTTGCAAATCTTGAAACTATCTGACATATTATTACCTATCCGTACTCTGCTTGTGGGGTCGTTGAGACATATCTTCACTAGCTGAACCCATTTTTTCGGAATTCCAAATCGTATCAGGATACTGTATAGCTTTTCCCTTTTGATAGAATCATGTGCTTTCTTAAAATCAATGAATAGCTAATGAACCGTCCCATTGTATTCCCATTTCTTCTCCAAAATTTGTCTCAAGGCGAAAATCTAGTCCAACGTGGATCTATTTCTTCTAAATCCACACTGGTGATCTCCAATTATTTCATCTACGTGTACATTTAGGCGTGTTAACAGAATATTACTTAATACCTTGTAACAGGTTGGAAGTAAAGAGATTTCGCGATAATAATTACAATCCGATTTATCACCGTTTTTGTAAATCGGAAA
This sequence comes from Lepisma saccharinum, assembly GCA_022664845.1. NCBI lineage: Eukaryota > Metazoa > Arthropoda > Insecta > Zygentoma > Lepismatidae > Lepisma > Lepisma saccharinum. Next base: position 15,580 of record JAGDQP010011498.1, read on the forward strand.
CATTATTGAGGTTTTCCATTCCTTTGGGAGCTCCTCCTTTCTCCATATAGCACTTATCAATTGATGTAGTTCCTTGATTAGTGCCGTTCCTCCTGCTTTAATTAATTCGGCTGGAATATTGTCTATTCCTGGTGATTTGAAGTTTTCCAATTTCTTTACCGACGTTTCGATCTCGATCTCGCTAGGTTCGGGAATCCACGGTTCTGCGGTATGGATTTCAAATTCCTCTGTTTCTTCCCCGTTGTATACATTAAGAAGTTTGTCGAAATAACTTTTCCACACATCGACAATTTTAGTCGGATCCGCCTGAAGATCTCCACGTTTATTTCTAATCATTCCTAACCTCAGCTGGTTACCTTTTCTTTACGAGTTTACCCTTTTGTATAGATCTCGTATGTTATTTGCCTTCCCGTTTTCCTCAGTCTCCTGAATCTTATACGTCAACAAAATTTTCAAATTCATTTATTGCGTGTACTTCAGTGCAGTTAAGAAGACTTTCACAATTCTTTTGTTCTTACAAAAATATTAAAGGAGGAGGTTTAAGGATGCAATATTTTTCAAGAAAGTAAATCCCACTTGTTGGAGTCGCTGGAATAGAACTTTTCAACTATGAAAAATTTTGCAATGCACATGCACACTTTCAACTACTTGTTCTGAGATTCTTTGATAGATGTGTTTTGTTTGTATATTCGAGAATATTTCTCATACATTGCAGACATAGTAATAAAAGATAATATCGAGTAAAGACAATTCTATTCGATAATAATGAAAGAGAAACCTACTCAGTACGTAAAAATTAACTGGTAACTGAAATTAAAAAAAAAAACCTTTCACTACATTTACCATGGTGCAGTGGTTAGCGAGTTAGCATTCTACGCAGAAGGTTGCGAGTTCGAATCCCCGCATTTCTTTTTTAAGCGAATAATACTTGAACACACTTAAATAATCACCTTTGTTCTTCACTCATAACTAACCATTCTATTTGTAATTGCACTGAAATATATTTTTAGTTTGTAAATTAACAGCTTTAAACTCGATAATGTTATTCATAATGTTTCGAAGTCTTTAGGAAAATTCAAATTGGTCTTAGTGACTTCTAGATTACGGTCAATCATGTATTATTATTTTTTATTTATGAAACATCAATTTAAGGCAGCAGAAAAAAAACAACGATAATACACAGAAACGCAGTCTAACCAGTAAGTTGAATAAAATGCAAACGCATTTTACAACGAGGAGAAGAAGCACAGATCCGTTCTTTCCCTCGCGTCTACCAAATCAATTTTGACAATTTCGTACCAGATGGCTCTATCTTTAGCATACATTTGAACTCGTCCGAACTACAAAAGCAATCTAGGTTCGAATTTCTTGAATAGAGAGTAGCCTCGAATTATCATTCTTGTATTTCGTTTCTATTTAATTCCTTTTCACGTTATAATGTTGAATGGTTTTGCATTTTCATTTCCTATTGTGTATTTTATTTTCGTTTCCTGTTGCTAGAGGTAAAAATCAGCATTTTGCTTGCCTGCGAATTGGCAATAAATGAAACAGGAAGCTCTCACATGTCCAACATATTTCTCAAGTTTTCAACATATCTTGCGTATTAAACCCGTGAATCAGTTGCGGGACTACCTGTTAAGAGCAGCAAACAGACAATTCAGGTGAGATTGGGTGTAAACTACGGAATTGCTTAGCTAAGAAGATACTCTTAAACACATCGTACACATCACTTATAATAGAACATATTTTATTAGAAGTGGATTACGCCAAAGCAAGGTAGTAAGAAACATTTATTTCGGAAATGCGAACAAGAAGCAAAGATATCATGTAATGAGAAATTAACAGGAAATATTTATAGAATAATTTATTTGTGAATTTTGAGATATTTATTCTTAATTTCGAAAGAAATTGTTTAAAAGAAAATACAAGTTTATAGTTTTAGGTCCTCTAAACCGCTTTACTTAAAGACGTGGATTATAAAATTCAAATTTTATTTAAGACCTTCAGGCAACTTTGGCTCAAGCAACATGTTATGTATAAAAGCATTACAAATACAGCGTTTGCATGAGAAATTTGACCAGAATTCTGATTAAGCCTTAGCATACAAATATTAGCTTTCTCAAATACGAACTTCACTTAAATTAAAAAATTAAAAAATAAATAAAAAGAATTTTGCAAGTGTTAGAACTAAATAAATTTGTAACAGTAATATTTGCATTTTAGCTTCCTAATAACAATCTAGAAAATGAGTTAGAAAGTGATGTTAAATTTCAGCAAGAAATCTTTTATATAACTTGAGTGATGGGAAACTAATTACACGTAAACGAGGAAACAAAACTCCTTATGCACTGTTCATTTACCCTTTGTGTCTGTTCCATGTATATAGAAGTTACATTCTTGAATGACATAACTGAATTCATGAAAGTCGAGTATTTTTAATATTGTGTACTAAACACACAAGTTGGTTTGGAGTCAGCGATTCCACCATAATTTTCAGTTTAGGTGTGAGTGAAAAGCGAAAATTGGCAGACTGTAAGTGGAGTTTTGCACGGTTTCTACTGATTTTTGGCCGAGAATTTGGGAGGTGACAATTCCATAGCAAGGGGGAGTCTGGCAAAATCAGTGGTCGGAGTCTACGTTAAACTGTAGGTCCCTTCCTTGGGACGTCCTCTCTATCCGATTGAAGACAATGACAACCGTCATCGGTTTACCCTGCCCAGGAACTTTCGGGTCAGCACCTGCCCTCGGGCAGAGTACACGCAAGTATCTTTGTTGTAAATTCGCCGCATTTACCTCTTGCTTTAGCTCGCAGTTTATATATATAATTCACAGCTATGTTCAATTCACTACTGGATGAGGCCTCTCCCGTAGGAAAGAGTTTGTCTGCTGCTCCGACGCTGACCAGACGTGTTGGGAGAGGAGAATCGAAGCTCTCAACTGTGATCGCCACTGTCTTTTATTCACAGCACTTCCCAATTGCATCATGATGCTGGATGGTCACCGTTCCAGCCCCTAGACCGATAAGTAGTCAGCGACGGTAACTACTAGACCAGCTTATGCAAATAAGGAAAAAAAAATGTCTGTAATTTGTCGCATTCCGCTTAGTTTCGGAGCTACAGGCTTCCCGAAGCGTGGGAAAATGAATTTTAGAACTTGATATTTCCAATACCATGAACAGTAGAACTGTGAGTGGTAAGGTAGGTTCAAAAACTTCCAAACTGCTCTATCCAAAAATACATAATTTGAAATTCTTCGATGGCTTCGCAAGGGATTCCCGAAAAGAACCAAAGGATTCGCAGAAATTCTTTGAATTATTCCTTGTTTTGCAGAAAGCAATTAAGCCTTTCAGGGGTCCAGGGACCCAGTTAAATATTGTTTTAGGACGGCCATATTTGGCATGGCTTTATGTGGTACCAATGCACAACTTTTGATGACGACTCGAACCCCAATATCTGAAGAAAAAATAATTCGGCCCACCTACTGGATACAGTATTGTGTATGCGAGAAGCGGCTCCATGAAACTTATACAGTTTTTCAGAATCTGTCTCAATTGTGACCGACGCAACTATGTGAAACGCATAAAGAAACGGAGCACTCCTCAATAGGACTATGCACACGTAGTGATGTAGTATGATGTAAGCATATGTACCAATTTAGCTTACCCCGGCGTTTTCATCTTTTTGTCTTCCCACACTGGTCAAAGACGCCCTTTTCCAGTGGTTGTGAATACTACATTGATATAATATCAATACGCTACATTGGCAACTATAATGTTTAATTTAAATGTCATCATACATGTTTCACTTATTAAAGCTATTCTGTTACTTGATTATCATTGTTCAAATCACTGTCAAAAAAGTGGGAATCTCTACCCTAGTCACACCATTTGAAGGATTTTCTATAGCATTTCCCACTGTCTTTAATTTCCTTGTGAGAGTCATTTAACACTCTTACTCTGCTTAGAAATCTACACTTCGAAAACTGAATATTTACTATTCCGGGGTACGTAATATTTACTTCTTAATAGATTAATGATATTAAGAAAACTTGAATAAGGCTATAATATTATGTAAACTAAGTATCTGTTATCTTTTACTTATTTATCAAGATTATGGAAGCGACGTCCACAAATTTCTTGCACCCAAATTTTAGTTCATCGTATCGTTCTGCAGAAATATTTCTTAGACCCATGAAAAATTAGCATAAAATATTTTTCGATCTCGAAAACAAACTAAGAATAGTCGACAGCATTCTATATGCTTAAATATCCTATGGAAAGTTTACTTGTCAAGTTTTAAAAAATATGGAATATTCTTTTTCATAAAACATGCACAGATAATATCCCTAATATTTTACCAAAATCTGTAGGTGTCTATTGCACATCGGCTCAAACTGTTTGCCAAGTTTCAACTCCCTAATTTGAAAAAAATACGAGATATAGCGCGGACAAAATTCGAAATTTCACACCCTGTCCCCTAACTGGGTACAGTGATGTTTCCAGCTTCTGCTAAACTGTAGTCTTAGTGCGTTGCCTCTTTCACTTGTTTATTTTTTCTATTGAATTACGGAAAGCTGCTACAGACGTTCGAAAACAGAAAAACATTCAACAAAGTGGATATGTATACCCATGATCTGTGCCTGTCAGCTGGTTCAGCGTTCTAGTTTCGAGGTTAGGGGTGTTCGGTATTAAGATTTTCATACCAACTTTCGGTACGTTTTGGATACTGACAATTATCGATATACTGGAATACCGAATGATGCTGAAATACAATATACCGAAGGATACCGATATACCGAAATTACCGAAATATCGATGCACCAAAATACCGAACGATATCTATATACTGAAATACCGATCAGTATCATAATACCGAGAAACAATGATATTGAGTGATATGTACTGTACGTAGTATGTATTTCAAGATCGGTCAATACCGAAATTCCTTTTAATATGCAAAAATAGTATAATTTAGGCGTAATTATCTATATTTTGAGTACCTTTCACACCCAGACCGACTTTGGAGTTGAACTCTCCAAATCCATTAACCCTCTCCCAAATTAAATTTTAGATACGTGTCTGGAAGTACTGACTAGTACCGGTACCGAAATATATCAAAATACCAAAAATGGAAAATAGATAACAACAAGGAAAAATAAATCAAATGTGACTTCGAGGAAAAGGTAAAATTAATTTGATGGTGGATATCCGGATATCCGACACTCGAATCCGGATTCGAAGCTCCGACACTTGGATCCGAGTCTGAAGATCTTCGATGTTTCGGATATCCGGTAAATTTGATTCGTGTGATCGCGGTCGTAGATTCATAGACCCAGTATTCGGACTTCGTTATTATGATACCAAGCCGCCGTCAGGAGAGGCTGTCTGACTTGCGAGCAGGCAGGTCGTGTCTTGGTCTTGCTCACGGTAGAGTGAGATTTGCTTCGCCGCCGGCACAGTTGTAGAGTGCAATTAATTGCAGTTGGTGGTGAACTTTTAATACTAGTTTAAGTGGGACCTCCCCTTGTGTTGTATTCCTGTTAAGGTGTTTCCTTGTTTAAGTGCGGTTTTGTGGATTATAAGAAGATGTGTAAAGTGAAAGTTTGAACAAATGTCATTACAAAGAACACAGTTCGTTTAAGCTTCAAAGAAGTACCAGAAAAGTTATCCAGTGTGGATATCCATTTATGGATTTCCAATACATTTCATTTACAGTTAGATGAAGTTATTTCGATCGAGATTATACAAATCAAGAAAGAGGTTTATATTAAGACAATTTCCGTCAGTGTGTGTAATCGAATCTTGGAAGCTACTGGGGGAGAGGTGAATTTTCCAGTGAACAATGTTAATTACAAAATACCAATAGGAAAAACAGACGTTTTCTTGACCACTGTAATCATACATCCTGTACCCACAGAATTGAGTCAACAAATTTTGATTCAAAGTTTACAACCTTATGGTAAAGTGCTCTTTGTGCGCGAGGATCAATTTTTCGACGGACGTGTGTACCCGGTCCGAACCGGAATGATACATGTCCGAATGCAGTTACACAAGGACATTCCTTCAATTGTAGTACAAGGCCTACGGCTTTATGTGTCTTATTACAGACAGACACCTACGTGCTTCATTTGTGTAAATCCAGAACATATGTCTGATGTTCTGGATATGGCCACTGGGCAGTACAATATGGCAGCGCAATACACTGTGTAACACGCATATGGCCACTGGGGGAAAAACTCCTTTAGTGGAGTAACGCCTTCCTTTCAACGTAGCGAGTGGTGAAAAAAATTGACATCGCCAGTTTCTGTCAATTCCCGATTGTAGGTCATAAGCAACAGCCGTTATTTCCCCAGAAAACGATGACAGAAAATCTAGTCTCTAAGATTCCGATCCGAAATGACCCATTTAAAGTGTCTTGTGGTGCCCCATTCTGCTTCACCTACAACCAATGAAGAAGATATGAATGGTTCTAGTGGGATGTCAGTCATTGATGCTTCAGTATTAGAGGATATTACTCAGCCAACATTGGTTGTTTCTTCAACGGAACAAGAACAGGTTTCTAGCATCTCAGCAAAATTGGACGCCATAGGGAGTAAGGTTACAACAAACTTTGCTCACGACACGATTAAGATAGATAATCCAAAGTAGCAGTAGCCAATTTAGAAGACCAACAACCCATGGACAATTAAAATTTTTCAAGCCCGCCTTTCGGCAAGAGTGAAATGGGCACATAAATCAAAGCGCAGGCAGTGTCGGGGATAGACACCCCACTTTGCATGGTAGTTTAGACAGTATCAGTGTGGTAACATCGGAAAAACTTCAGACGGCAGGATCAGATAGTCTAGTGAGCATTGTGTTACTACCTTAAACCGAACTACTCGACGTAATAAATAACGTCGGAAGCATAGCAAACAGAAACGTTTTGCATCTTTTGACGCTGATCTCGACGCGGTGGCTTTTGGTACCAGAGCTAAAAGACTCAATAAGGTACCGTCTTCTCAACCAGTTAGTAAGAACCGTAGTTATAGTGAAGCGTCATTTTCAGATACGGAAGAATATAAGACATATACATGAATTTGTGTTCCACTAAATTTACATATATATTATGCATCAAAGTGGGTTTATGTTTCGTAACTTATGTTTTTACTTTTGGTTTCTGTTTTGGTGAATACTTTTAGTGATAAGCACAACGTTGTTATGCAGTCTTATCGTTTAGCGATTCTCAGTTTACAAGGAAGTTCGGCAAGCAACCGGCAGGATGCACTTAGGGATTTTCTCCAAGTTAACAATATACATATTGCTTTATTTTCCGAAATGAAAACCGTAGATGACGACAGATTTCATAACTACCATTTACATCAGTCCCCTCCTTAACGGGGCTGGGCACGGGAATCGCGACTCGAGTGGACTGTCCGTTTAAGCCCCAATCCTTTATTGAAACGGAAATAATCACCAGTGGCAACTTTCTTAATACTCAAATTACTAGTGTTAATGCACCGTCAGGTTCTTCAAACATTGCCCAAAGGTACTAAATCATTATTGATCGGCGGAGACTGGAACTCTATTTTACACAAAAATGATATGCATCCCTCATTCAATTTTTCTCAGGCCCTACAGGATTTAACCCAGACTTTTGATTTAGTTGACATATGGCGTCACATGAAAAATAACGAAGAAGGATTTACCTTTTTCACAGCGCAGTCACGTGGTCGAATTGACCGCTGGTATTGTACACCTGATTTACTTCCATTTATTAAATATATTGAACGTGCGCCTTTAAGCTTTTCAGATCATATGTCGGTAATACTAACCATTAAAATGCAAGCGACTCAAATCCTTAAACATAATCCGGTCTGGTACCTTAATGATTCCATATTAATGAATGACCAGTTCAGAGAGGCGGTGCAGGAGGATTGTTCATACATTACTTACAGGCAGTCTTAGAACGTTATGGGATCACCGAAAATTTCCTTGACTAGTTAATACATGTTTTTAGAAATCGACAAATACGTATAAAAATTTATTCAGGTTTACTACCCAAATTTACTGTTGAAAACGGGATCACCTCTTTTATTCAGCTTTGAAGTTAGTCCTTTACTTTATAAATTACAATTATTGTCTCCTAAAGTAGCTATTTATCGGGAAAGTTTTACGGCCCAGGCGTACATAGATGATTTGATCCATTTCTTACCCAATCCTACATCTGTTCCACAGATTTTACACGAGTATGAATATGCTTCGGGAGCCGTTCTCAAACCACAGAAAACAAAAATTCTTACTATGAATACAACTAACGCTAGTCATTATAGGCGTTATTTTGAAGCGCCCTATGTTGTTCGCATCCTGGGAATTCAGTGGTCACGCAGCCTCTCTACGTCCACTCAATTAACGTATGGTAATTTATACGGAAAATATAGCGCGGTGATTCAAGGCTTTTCACAACGGGACCTCAACTTATATGACCGTGTGCAATGCCTTAAACAATACATTTTTAGCCTCCTTTGGTACGTTGCTCAGGTCCTCCCACCCCCAAAAGCAATTATGACGAAACTTCGCAGTTTTATCTTTGGTTTCACCAACCGCTCAATGTTACCCATGACGTCATATGCTTACCGTATGCGGAGGGCGGATTATATTTCCAAAATATGGTAACTCAAATTTTTAGTCTTGTCATTCATAGTATCATTCAAAACTTATGTGAGTACTATGACTCCATCTCTGGTGTGGTGCAGGGTGCTGCTTCTGGAAGCATGGATTTAACTCTGCCATTATCAATTTATCCTTTGGGGTATAAATATCCGTATTTGAAACCGTATTTGATTGAAATAGCGTATAGTCTGAAGGAGAACGCAAATTTAGATTACTGTTAAAAGGCTGTGTCAGCGATATAACAATGTGTGTCAGAGATATAACAATGAACAAGAACTAGCCAAATCCCCAGAATAAGTTTTCTATATCCACACCATCAATGGCATAGAATTTGGGCTAATATAAATGCCAAATGTATTCCTAAATTTTGTAAATCGGTATGGTACAAAGTTGTTTACGATATATTTATGTCACTAGAAAAAATATTTTCCTTAGGTATTACGCAATTCAGACAAATGTAAACATTGTAAGGTCATAGCGACCACACAACACTTGATTGCAGAGTACGTGCGCATTTAACCTGTCTGGAAACAATATCAAAGATTGCTGGGGCTGATTTGTAGAACTAATCCACAGTACATTGCTTATGATCAATATATCCGTTTTCCTGAATTCTCTTTATATCCTGTGATGAAGCATAATAGTGTAATCTGGATATATTGATTAACATTAAATTTTATACTACAAAAAAAACTTATTATAGTGTAGAGGTGTATACCACCATGCTGCTGAGTGCGGCTCAATTTTGGACTAAAAATCAACAGAAGAACCAGATTGCGAATTACCTAACAATGATAAACATGTAACCAATTGTTTTTTTATCTTTACTCTGTCCGAGTGGTCAATGTAGGTTTTCTTGCTGGTTGTAAAATTTATATCTGATTAACAGATGGAACACGCTAGCATTAATGAATTCGATCATTAGCAATTCTTTACATGTAAGTGCAATTATATTTTCTTGTAAATAATGTAATTGTGCCTAGCAATAAAAAGAGTAGCTCAGTGGTACGTCAGACGTCAGCTTGAGTTCGCTCAAGTGAGTCGTGTTTGTGTGTGCTCCATGGTAGTGGAGTGTGCGTTTAAGTGTACAAATCAGATAGGGTGTCCAGTGTTTTTTTTTGTGGTTTATATATACAGTATGAACACGGTATAACGAAAAAAATACAATTAGTGTAAACTTACGTAGTTTAAATCAACGAGCAAACGCCGTGGCATTTCACGAAGCAGTTGTGGAACAATTAAAGCTACAGGAAGGTCAAGTGGAGTCGATAGAATTTGATAGCTACAAGAAATTATCGTTCATTCGTTGCTCAACGTTGGAGATAGCACAAAAGGCAATACAATTGTGCCAAGGTAAATTAATTATAGACGAAGGGGGGATACAACATGAACTACCTGGACAACTGGAGACAAACGGCACATTTCAAATAATGGCATTCATTTTACCTCTTGAAGTGTCCGATGAACAGCTCAAAACGATTTTTCAGCCGTATGGGCCTATGACAAATGTTTCCAAAATTGACTATTCTCAGTACTATCGATTTAAAGTATATACTGGAAAGCGCGTCATTACTTTTAGCAAACTGTGTAGGAAGCTTCCAATTTTCTTAAATACTTTGGGGCTCAATATCCAGGTCTTTTCCCATTTCCAAGAAAACATTTGTGCTAAATGTAATGAACTTAATGAAGAAAATCATCGGTGTACAATCGCGATACCTAAACCGAGGAAGGTGTACCCACAAAATTTAAATTCAACATTATCTCCCCCTGAAATAGCGTCATACACTACATTTCCTGATCTAATAGCTTTGCGTCTACGAAGACAAATAGAAACGGTGATTAGGCCTAACGAGCAAAACGGAATTCCAGCTGTTCCTGTAAGTGAGAGATACCCTCGGGCTAGTTTCTTGCAAAGCCGAAGGAAAATAAGAAGACAAGGATTCACTCAACACGGAAGGTAGTGTTTTGCCCGTCCTAAGTCAGGGAGGTCAAAGTAACTGTGAAATAGAAGGTGTTATACATTCGCAAGAAACCGTACCAGTGACTCCGATAACACAAATCACATAAGAAAGTGTTATTTCTAGTGAATCTATTTCAGACGATTATTCCAGTGACCTAAGTTTACAGAGGCACCCTCAGACAGAAGGTTCGTCTGCACAACGTCGTACAAAAACAAAAAGTTACAAACGAAATCTCCGTAAAGCATTATCTAAGCTCAAAAAAGATCTATCTAAACCTATTGAAGTGTGGGACCAGCATAAGAAGGCAACCCGGTCGGAATCCTTACAAGCGTTGAAGAACCGATTGACGGCATCTCAACCCAACAAAGAGGAAGGGGGAAAAGGCCATTCGTAACTTCTCATCTCTGGTTTCAGTGTTTTATTACCAATTTACTGACAAAAGTGGTACGTGATTTTTTTGTCATGTTTTTCTTTGCCAAGTAATATCTTTCAAGTGACCTGCAAAAGTACAGAAGAAAAATGATTGTTGTCGTATTAATGATTTTAAAGGTTCTAACCTTTAACCTAGTAAGCACGCAATCCGAACTAAAAATACAAGTCTTGCAACAGTTTTTAAACCACCACGACGTGCACGCCCCCTGTTTTCAAGAGACGGAGATTGAAAGTTTAAAGTTAAGTAATTATAATATATATTCTTCGCACATATTTAAACCATTGAAATGTGTAGCAGTTGCCATTCGCGGAGATTTGAACTTTACCGATGTGTATATTCATCCATCCCGGTCTATGATTACTGGAAAGCTACAAAATTATGCAATAATCTGCGCTCATCTACCTTCAGGTAATTCCCTAAGACAGGCCCGCGAGTCTTTTTTCCGGGACCACATTACTCTTGATCTCCAGAGACTTCGCCCTTTACGAACAATATTATCTATGGATGCAAACGCAACACGTCAAGCTCAAGACTCTAGTCACAAGTAAAATATTAGCCCAGAACTTATTAACTTAACAAAAGAATTTTCATTAGTGGACGCATATGAATGTTGCAACCCAAACGTATATATGCCAACATACATATACACAGATGGTAGTTCCCGTATTGATCACATATATGTTCCTCAATCACTTCAGCCACACTTAGTGCGCGCTATAAATTATCCAATGTCATTCTCAGATCATAATGTTGTTTTAGCTACTTTAAAATTAGAGCTCCAAACTCACTTGAGACGAGACTATGTATGGTATTTGAACACTTCAATCCTAACTGATGAAGAATATGTAAGTAGTATTAAAAGCATTGTCAATAACGCACGCAAAAAAGCGTTATACAAATCAAAACCTTCCCAATGGTGGTATAATTTAAAAAATCAATCATATATTTCTCTAAACAGTACTCACTCGAAAAATCGAAAAACAAAAACTGTCTTATCGAATACTATTATAAGGTATTAAACGAATATCATAAACAGCTTGCATCAGGAAAGTCAGTTCTTCTTAGAATTTAAAAAAATCCTTAATGTTGATTAATCTCCACAAATCAACAAATTTCGGCATTATAGCGGGCACCAGGTTGCCACAGATAGGTGTGACCGAGAAACCAAAAAATATTCATGTTCTTCTAGAAAGACATAAAGGACGCCAACAAATCACTAACTCCTATATAGATAAAAGCGGAACAATTTTATCACGGAGCTGCAATATATCAGGAAATCCGTGAGAATTATAACACCCTGTTTAACGAACCTAATGAACGGTCAACCGAATATACTTCGCCGATACAGCTCCCCAAAATTTCAGCGTCCACAAAACAATCATTAATTCAACCCATAAACGAAACTGAAACCTTGCAAGCCCTCCAAGATCTTAAAGTAACATCCTCTGCAGGCAAAGACGGTCTTTGTACATCACTTTCAGTGAAATATTAATTCCGATTCTTACCGCTGTATACAATTATATTTGGTATAAGTTCTTATGTCACCCCAGTTTTTGTGAAATAAGAGGCGTGCTAATTAACAAACCTCAACATCAAGGCAAAAAGAAACACCGCTTCTCTATTAAATTGCGACACAAAAATATTATATAAACTTCTAACAGCAAGGTTGATTCCCACCATTCCTGAAATAATATCCCCTTCTCAAGGTGGTTTAGCAGGAACGCTTAATGCAGGCAATATGTTGATTCATATTAGAGAATTTATCCAAATGGCCTACGAATCAAAAGGCCCATACGCACATCTAGCGTTGGATATGAATCAGGCCTACGACAGACTTGACACCACTTTCTTAAGACATATTTTACGCCTGTATGAATTTCCCACCAAATTTTTAAACTCACTAACTATACTTCAAAGAAACCGAACTATGACATTATATGTAAACAAACGAAATTTGAAAGCATTTCCCATGGCTAACGGACTTGAACAAGGGAACCCAATTTCAAGTATACTCTATATCTTAGCTATAACACCCCTAATTCTTCAAATAATAAAATCGATAGGTAGTATTAGTCAAAATTCTAGTGTTCTAAAATGCTTATCTTACTGTATATTGATGACGTGACCTGTGGGGTAACTTCGCCCCAAGAAGTTGAAGGTATTTTCACCATTATAAAAACATACGGTCAATATTCAGGAATAACACTTAATGAAACGAAAACCAAATTAATTATTGTGTGTAACAAGACACACGAACCACTATACGGTAATCTTGGAAACCTTACAGCCCAACAAAACATACTAGGTATAGAATTTCATCGTACGATCCCCACCACTATCCAAATTAATGAAAAACGTCTATTAGGAAGTATAATTCACGAGTTAACTAAGTATCAACATATGTTTGAATATCTTATATCTCGGGTAAGATTTGTTAATTGCTACATCATAAGCAAGTGGATATATTACTTGCAATTATTCCCGATTACGAACACAACTTTAATTCCAGTAAACAAACATATCGTTTTCTTTTTCTATGGAGAGGAAACATACTTAGAGTGGCCCGCCCCAAATTGTACTTACCGTACATGCAAGGGGGCCTGAACCTCAAGGACATAAAATGTCTGGGTGAAGCATTTCGTTTGCACCGCACAATACAAGTCCTTAGTTCGCCCACAATGTTGTATGCCAAATGGGCGCTAAGAAATATTTTAAACGAAATTATAACTACTTTGCCGTTAAACATGCAGCCATAGAGATCTAAGGCATCATATTTAACTGATATGTTTATCGCCCTGACATATGCCTTGGTGACTCAAGAACATATAACAGATATGACCGTAAAACAATTATATGTATATATATAATGCAAAAAAAATCCCCCCTGGCTGTCCCCTCTTTATCGCTATTGCAGCAATCATTAATGTGGATCAACATGACAAATTTAATACCCCAACCTAATTTACATAATCTATATTACCAAATAATATATGAAGTATTACCTCTTAAGGCTTATTTATACGATAAAGGAATACTCACGGATGCTAAGTGTACTCTATGTAAACTGGATGACACGTTTCTTCATCGACTAAGTCAATGTGTTAACAGCATTAACATATGGTTAAAATACATTGACATATTAGAAAGAATCACTCGTGAATCTTATAAAAATAAACCATACTACACTTTATTCTATATCCAGAATTTCGATATTTTCCACCTACACGTCGTAAATTTCTGGTCTGGTTTACGGCGTAAACTTTGCACATACTGATAAAAAAGCTAAGCCAAATGCAAATAGAAGAATATATGTTTCAAGTGTTGATACGATACGAGGGAATATTCCCCGATACCCGCCGGAAATCTTTCGCTAATTATATCCGTGCTGTCTAGTAACGCACATAGGAGAGACAACCATTATGTGAGGATTGATTGAGGAACCTCACACACAGGAGAGTAATCATTTATTTTTGTTTTTTCTGTTAGTTATGTTAGTTTCCCAATATATTCTATATTTTTGTTACAATTGCCAGCGTTTGTTGTGGTACGGTTTTTTTTATTATTATTTTTTCATAGCGCTGACTGGGAGTATTTCTTCTCTCCCTAAAGTTTGTAAAAACTTGATAAGACTTTATGATTTAATTTCTTTCTTTAATTATGCAACTCATTGTTACTGTCATACGTATGATGTTAATGGATACCTCTAATGTATAGAAAACTCCTATTGTGTAATTAATTTTGCAATAAATAAATAATTTTAAAAAAGGTGGTAGAGCGTTGGCATAGCATTCGGAAGGTCGTGAGTTCGATCCCAGCGGCCGACTTTCCTGACTGCAGTTTTTAGTTTTTTTTTCTGTCACACCACGCAAATACCGGGATGGCACCTTCAGCATATGCCCTGGACGACATCTTCAGCATATGCCCTGGACGACACCTTCACGAATCCTTTCCCCTCCCCAATCCCGACCTGAGCCTTAGATGCCTATAGGCCATAAATAAAATTCAAATTCAATTCCAAATTAATCGGTCCTAAGTGTTCAGGGAGTTGTTTGGCATCATATTTTGGCTCTGCAATCAATACTAGAATGATTGTTCTTATAGCACACTACGTCAAGTTTTGGATCGGGTCTATACTTGGGATCCAGTGACCCGATTTAAGTCTCGTCACTCGGGGCACAAAGTAGAGATTATTTCCTTGCATTTGAGACGAAAAATACGAAACTATAACTCATTAATTTCTCAAGCCAGGTCAAGTTTTAGAGTGGATCACCAAAACTGACCTAGTTTCAGCTCTGCCTTTGAATTTAATTTATGGCCTTTAGGCATCTAAGACTGAGGTTGGAATAGGGGAGGGGAAAGGATTCGGGAAATTGTCGTCCAGGGCCTATATTGAAGGCACCATCACGGCATTTACCTTTTGTTACTGTGGAAAAACCCTGGAAAACCTCAGGATGGTCGGCCGCTGGGATCGAACCGACGATCTCCCGAAGGCTACACCAACGCTCTCCCACTGAGCTATAGCGGTTCGGTGTTTTAGCCCTGCCATGCTACTCCTTCTATATAAGTTATTAGTATTCATTTTTTAAGAATTTCAGAATTCGGTATTTTAAAATTCCTATATTGTTCAGTATAATGATACTGTTCGGTATATCGGTATTTCGATATTTTCGGTATGTCTAGTGTTGCCGACGAGATTTAGGCTGTATCGTCTCGTAAATATCTTGTCCAGAGGATGTCTCGTCTCGAAAAGATGTATTCTTTGCATTACGACAGCTCTGTCTCGTCCTGTTTTCTATAACCATTTCTCTGTCTCGTCTCGTCTCGTGGCAACACTAGTTATTTCGGTACTGGTGATACCGAATTTTCGGTATTCGAAAATAACGATACCGATTTCGGAATATCGAATTTGTTTACATGCATACGTTGCCAATTATAACATAATGCAAAAACATTTATTTCTTCCTCAAATTTCTTAACATGGTCAATATTAGAGTGCAAAGAAATTGAGTTCTATATTCCTTAAAAATAGCTATTTAAGATATTTAAATTCCACCGTCTGAATATTAATTACCACAAGTCATGATGTATCACTTCCATCTCATCTTCATTAAAAAATTCAATTAAAGAAAATTGAAACATTTTTTACTTCGATGTTAGTAAGTAATTATTGGAATAGTACAGTAAAATTAGAAACGAAAACTTAATTTGAATTCTGCTACCTCTGAAAAGCAAAGTTTTCGATTGTGTGTAATTGCATATACGTACAGGTACGCACTGGTACTTCTCAGTTCACAGATGCACATTTTCTGTATTCATGTAAAAATCTAGGTTTCTATATTAATAATTCGACATGCTTTCCTTAGCAACTACTTCTAATTTCTTATAATATTTTTTTCTATTTCTATTTCTATTTCTGTTTCTATTTCTAGTAATATTTTTAATAACAATAATAATAATAATAACGGTCACCTTAGGATAGAGGTAAAGACATACTTTAGTAGGGAGTGAACGGTGAGTTTCCCAAAATTATGTATCGTTATTAAAAGTATGTTCGCTTGCAAAATTTCAGTCGGTTCCAATAGTAGAAGTAGTTTAAAATTGAAGGTAAATATATTTGTTTTTAATCTTCTGGAGATATGCGGATTGAATGGGGGTTATTTTTCCGAAATTTTGTATTGCCATTAGAATTACGTACGCCTACATCAAAGTTTCAACTCGATTTGAGTAGTGGAAGCGAGTTAAATTTGAGATTTGAACAACAAAACTGACAGAAGATTGAAGCTATATAAAATCGTTTAAAAACGGCCGGGTAAATGGAGGTGGCTGACTTCAAACTATTTCTCTACGTGCTTTGGTTCAGGCGCTAACCTGCGTCAGGGCAGACGGGCAAAGTGAAATTAAGATCATCATTTGGGCAAGGAGTTCGCTCAAAATAACGAAAATAAAAAAAATCTTTTGTCTATATGGACTTTTGAGAATAATATTTCTGTAATTGTATGCCATTTCTTCTTACTTTCTAATATACACTTTCCTTATAAAATGCAATACTAAAACATTATGATAGCACATGGAACAAAAATAGTTAATATTCTTACAATACAGTTTGAGACTGTGTAGTTCTCTGGGGAGAAAAAGAAAAGAGTCTAGCTGAATCTTTTCCTTGGCTGCGCCTACATCTGGACTGGGAAGATCTTGGGGGAGGAAGATTTATTAGTTTTTTTCTACCTGGACAGACACTAGAAATCTGAGAAAATTGGGGTGAAACGTGTAAAGGAAGGTGGCAAAAAAGTTAAACGAGTTCAACTTAGTAGCAATCTTGCTGATGGGTAGGCAAATCGCTAGTCATACGCGTCTTGTAAAAATTGTTACCGATGGAAAGAGGGAAACTTTCCACCGACTTATTGTGCCGTGGGACTAAGCCTTATTGAAATATCTCTGAAACTTGCCGACATCATTCATCTTCAGCCTTAGAGTGTAATGGTGAAGCTGCTTCCCTTCACCGTGACATTTTTGTTCGGGGCTTTGTAGATCCCTCTACTAACTGCACGGTAGCAACACTGGTTTTGGTCCGCCGCGGAATATTTCCGGTACCCACCATATCTGGTCGGCATTCCCCTATCCGCCACCTGGGAAGGCTCCTGGTGGGAGACCAGTAACTCCAAACCGGACGTGATATATCTACCACGCAAAATGCGAATTCTAGCCAAACAACGGGTCGTATAAAATGTGAAGAAAACCAAGTTGTGCAAAATTTTGTATCTTGCACCATTTTTGCGTAAATGTCGGAAGACTGTCTTCAAGGGTCGGATGGACACTACTTTCCCGTATGGCGACCGATAGTGCGAAGATCAGAATATAGATTTTTAGTATGTTAAATTAGGGGGTACGTGGTCCTTATTTTGCGAAGTGGGAAGTTTTAATGGGACACACCCTCAACTTGTGCCACATATAAAGAAAAATACATGTAAAAACTTTTGTTCCGATCGAACAATGCTAACACGTGCCGCAGAGCACTTGAAAATGTGTCTGAAACTTATAATTGGTGCGTACAACTGACAATTCATCCGATAGATGGTCTTGTATATATATATATATATATATATATATATATATATATATATATATATATATATATATATATATATATATATATTTTAAATAAAATGTTATTATCATAATAATGAAAACAAGTTACATTATAAAATAGAGCAATCAAATATCGCGTACTGAAATTATGTTTCCTTTTGCAACTGATATTACTTGTTTTCAATGTAAATAATATCTTAAAGTACAGTGTAGAAACTCTTCTTTCTTATGATCAATATGAGTATTGGATTAAGGCTTACAGTCTTGTAACTTAAAGTAAAATTTTGGTCATGCCAGTAGTGAACGAGTGTGTGTGTGTGTGTCGTTTTTCTGTCGTATCATCGCCAACTGACAACTAACTGTCATAGAAGAATGGTGACAAGACGTCACGATAAAATTTATTTAGTAGGCCACGATGAGTCAGATTGTTGGTGGTAAGTTACCGTCAAATGGGGAAGTGCTGAAAGTTCTTTTCTACAATATTCGCAAAGTAAAATTAAGTTTGCGAACAAGTGAAACTTTAGTTGTGAAGTGAAAGTGTTTTGGGAAAAGGCGCGAACCCCAACAAAGAGTCAACACAGCTTTGAGAAATTGAATGCACTTCATAGTAAATGGAGATCTCTGCAAAAATCTTCGTTTCGAAGAAATGAATCGCAACGAAAGGAGGAGGAAGCGTTTCTTGATAAATTAGATGATCTTTTCGAAATCGCATATTCTTCAGCGTTAATTATGATAGGCAATGAAGAAATCAAGATATTCCTAATAAATCAAAGAAAGAAAGAACGACCCAGTTGTATGATGGGTGGAGACCATGTATTACTAGAAAAGGAGAAAAGAAAATCAATTCGAAAGGAACGCGAAGAATTGAGAAAAAAAGAATCTGAACGTGATAGCATGGTGAATTTAGAGACAGTTCAATTAGAATCTTCTAGCAGCAATGAGGAAGAACAAGATATCGGTGTCACCGATTTTATGTGTGATCATCAGCAGTTGAGACGAATACACATATTTCTCAATTCTGCCCTAAATACACGCAGATATTATAGTCAGCATTTGGGTTCAGAATATTGGTGATTAGGTTTCGAGTGTTTAAACGCATTGATTTTTTTGCAGGATCGCTTTGATACGTTACTAAAAATGCTTTAATATACAAGAAATAATGATATTGAAAAGATGTTTCCAAAATGAACTATACCTGGCAACACCATTTTGATTCTTACACTAATATATTACTTAGGAATATATATATATAACGTTTTTTTAACACAAAGAAAAGCAAATTTCTGTATTTTGTGACACAATATATATAAAAGTATATCTTGGAGTAACATATAAAAGTGAGACACCACAGTTTTACAATCGGTTTGTCAGAAGTAACTAGTATACTTAATTCGTACAGTTTTTGTAACTACACAAACGTTTTTTTTTGTTCATCCAAAGAAGTTACGTGCTTACGTGTGGTAACAATATAACACATACGTTTACAGTTCATAGACGTATTCCGAAGAATAATTAACAATTCTCGGAAATCTTTTTGGTTTCATAGAAGCAACTATCCGTCGATTACGTGATCGGAATATTTTTTGCTAACTACTATAACGACTAAAGAAAACAATAGCACTTATGTTGGATACAACTGACTCGCGTGGTGAAGACTTCAAAGTTTCGGAACAGACTGACTGACAAAGGTAATGAGTTTTCTGACTCTCATGTGGTCACGTGAGCTGTTGTTCGCTACATATTCAAATAAGGGAGTTGATTCATACAAAGGTTAACATGTGATTACACGAACATTGGCTCTTACATTCTGAGCTCACATGGGTTACATGGACATATATACATATACGATGAAATAACAAAATCGACCTTAGAAGCTACGGCTATTAGGTTTCGTGTTCTATCAATCTAAATAAGACGAAAACATCAAAATTTGGCGTCGAAAATCAAGTGATTCATCGTCACACGTCTACACTACCGTGGGAAGAGACAAAAAAACTGTCGTCTGAGTCGTAAGTTACGTATGTTCTCCCTTCTCACATAATGACTAACGTGTAACAAGAACGAACATTGACCTTTACAAATTAGATTTAAATGGGTTATCAGAATACAAATATACAATGAAACTGCAGCATAAAATGAGCTTAAACGACTGATAACATATGGTTTAATGTGCTGTTACTCTACATATAGCAACTATATAATTTATGCGTAGAAAAAAGAGTGACCCATGTGTTGACAAAGGTGATTCGTAAGAAGAGAACGCAAAAAGAATGGTGGTTAGACGCACTTTATTAACGTTGTGCACAGTGAGTCAACCAATAACAACCTGGTGACAAAACAGATCAACGTTTCACATACACATTTATGAACCAAGAATTGCGATCATGTGTTTATCTGAATACTACATACTACAATAAATGAAATTGTCAAATTATGCTTGCCAAAAGTTTTCATTAAAAATATCCAAAAGAATGATTATTAAAATTACTCATTAATATCATGGCGGTTATATCGACTCAGAAGAAAGTATAGCTAAAGATTTACCAGAAGAATCGTCTGCAATGGAATCATTTAGTCGAAAACGAAGGCGAGCTTGTCAACATATTATAACATCAAAACTTGTAGCTGTTTTGGATAAGTTTAAAATAACTGATGGAGAAGCAGTTCACATCTTAATTGCCACTGCCGAAGCACTGGATCAAGATATAAATAAATTAGTTATTGATAGATCGTCTATCCGTCGCTACCGTGAAGAACTGTCGGTGAAAGTTAAGAAAGAATTTAAAGAAACAAACATTAAATCACTGACAGTACACTGAGATGCAAAGATGCTTCCTGCAATAACGAAGAAAGAGTTCGTAGATAGACTGCCAATAATCGTTACCTACAATGAAACAGAGCAATTATTAGGTGTTCCTGAATTACCATCAGCTACTGGAAATAACCAAACAGTCGCTGTCCACAATGTCCTTGCAGAATGGAATGTCACTGATAAAGTTCAAGCTTTGTGTTGTGATACAACGGCATCAAATATGGACGATTGAAGGGAGCGTGCATTTTGCTTGAACAAAATTGGGCAGAGAAATTTTGTATTTATTATGCAGACATTATATGAACTCGTTTCAAGTTTTTTTTTGAAGCAACGATAAGTGATATTCTGGCCCAAATATTCCCCCTTTCAAACGATTTCAAGATGCATGGTTTCATATTAACAAAGACAATTTTAAATCCGGAACTGAAGACCATTACGTGAGGAATAAATTGGAAGGCACAGTAGAAGATATGCTAGAGTTTGCTTTTGAGAAGATTAGGGAAGATCATCCTAGAGAAGATTATCAGGAACTTATCGAATTATTGATTACCTTTCTTGGTGCTACCCCTCCTCGTGGTGTATTATTTAGAGCTCCTGATGCCTTTCATCACGCCAGATAGATGGCTAAAGCAATCTACTCATTGAAAACAAAACTCCTTTTCAGCAATGAATTTAGAAGAAGAGGCTGGTATTTGTGACATCTGTGTATTTCTATCAAGATTGTATGTTAAAGCGTGGATTAATGCACTAAAAACTGCCGATTCTCCTCGCCAAGACTTACAATTTGTAAAAGGGCTTCATGAGTACAAAAACATTGATTCGGACTTAAGCTATGTTACTCTGAAGAAATTCTGTAATAATTTGTGGTATCTAGCACCAGAAACAGCAGCATTGTCATTTTTTTACGTCCAGGTTTCTTCAGATATAAAGAGGCTGATGGTGAACGAGTTGCAATATACTGCTCGTAAGTTGGAACAAAGAAGTTTTCTATTCAACAAAATGCTATTGGTACCCTAAGAAACGAAGGACTTGAAGAGTTTATATTTCCTAGTTCAAAAACTTTTTTCAAGAGATTTAACATCGAAACAGATTTCCTTGAGAAGGACCCTTCAACGTGGGAAAATGAAGAAAGTTACAAAAGGGATTTGATATTATGAAAAAAGTTGAAAGTTATTAATGACGTGGCAGAAAGAGATGTGAAATTAATGGATGATTTTAATAATTTATTGACAAAGGACGAAGATCGAAAACAGTTTGTCATGCAATTAGTTTCTGACTACCGGCGGAAATTTCCAGACGTAAATCAACTTTGCAGAAAGAGTTTTGACAACTTTGTCAAAATTAGCATTCTTAAATTTGTAATAATAAATACGTGCCTTAGTAAGGCACTGCCTTACCTTACATATATTAATAGGAATAATTTGTAAAAATTAAACATCAATTAACAAATATAAGCATTATTGACATGTGAAGTAACTGTGAAAATAATTATTTATAGCAAAAAATAAAACGAGCGTTAAATGTTAATGTTATGATGTTATTGTTATATACTAGGAAAATAACCACAATGGCAGAATTTCAAGTGCTGTGCGGCACCACTTTCCATTGCCTGATTTCGATGAAATTCAGCCCACTTAATTTTCTTAAGAGGTGCCTCAAATATATGGGGTGATGCTTAAATAAATTCGAAAATTAGTTTTCACTATATAAATAAGGACCACCCTAGTAGTGTACATACATGGAATGAAACCAAGGATTATTTTGTTTGATTTAATTACAGCAACGGGCGAGAATGATAAAAACAGCAAATTATTACTTTTCTCCTCCCCCAAGCATGTAACCCCCTCCGTCTCACCCTAGGCATCTTTTTTAGGTTAATTTCTATGGAAAAGTACGCAAGTCTGCATAAAATACCATCCATAGATCGATTTATTTCCTGAATAATTGTAGTTCAGGACAACATAAAACGCAAAAGAGGGAAATTTAAAATTACGAGTATTGGAAAGACATGTGAATTGTGGCATGTGAATGAAAAGACATATAAGAAATGGAGAGGACAAAAACTGTGTTAAATTTTGTGTTCTTTAATAAATGTTCTGAGCTTTTTTTTTAATCATGCACTATTTTCGCGTAAATGTAGAAAAACTGTCTTCAAGAAGTCAAATGGACGCCATTTTCTAATACGGCAGTTGATGATGCAAAGGTATGCGAAACTAGGGAGTTCATACATGAACTGGAACCAAGAATTACTTTTGTTTGAATAAATTCCAATAATAAGCCTTTCTCTACTCGTCTAAAAAGTGTTATACCATTTAGCTTCGTTCATTTTCCATAATGCTTAGATTTAAAGAGTTCTATTAGACCTTTATATGTTATTTAATGGAAAAATGTTTTGGTATCAACTAAAATTAACTGTATATATTATTGCAATACATTTCGAAAGTCCTAAGAGAAGAGATTCATAATATGCAATCCGTAAAATGTGCACGTTTTGAAAGCTACAAGGGATTGTAACTACGATTTGAAGCAATTTTTTTTTAAAATGGCCGCCAAATAGTTACAAATGAAAACTGAAATGGCCGTATATCCACAAATATTCAATATGATATGGTCCAGAAGTATTTAAGTTCCATGCTTCTACAGTTAAAGGCACAATCCTTTCACCTATCTGCTGCACTATTCCAGTGTTTACTCATTTGTGCTTTCAGCTCAACCTGTTTATCTTCTTTATATTTGTGTAAGGTATTATTCAATACAGTAATGTGAGAAGAGAAAGAAATAAGCACGTGGATATTACGCACACTAGCCAGTACTAAACTAACTACTAAATCCCGATCAAAAATTTAAAACAGCAACTCAAATCACTCAGTTCAATAGAATTTAATCCGGAATAAAGTATCAATACAAAACAGAATGCGTTCGAGCAAAAGCCACTTCCGCTTAAAGAAACTGGTGTACTCAAGAACACGCTCATACTACTCAGATACACAACCAACAACAAAAATTAGAAAACGATTACACTTACCATTACTACGTTGTAAGAATATCGTGAAGACCAAACTTACCTCTATTCCAAGGAGCAGAAATCCTCCCGTTTATTCAATCAGACAAAATAATTCAAGGTCAGGGCTAGTTAAACCTATTGCTCTTCATAACAGTTAAAAAGATAATTTTTACGAAAATCACGTTAACTTTAACGATCTTAGTTAAATTCCTGGAAGTATGAATTATTATTCTTAGTTTTCATTTGCATACAATTGTCGGGACTCTAAGAGTAAGGTTTTTGCGTTATCGATATTTTTAGCAAAAATGCTACAAACAAGTTAATTACGAGTATTTAATATAGTTCAAACCCTTTAGCAAGAGTTTTAGAGACGCGAGCAAAAATTTACAACTGTTACCTGTAGATCCTTTTTAATCAACTTAAATCCTCAATAATTTATTTTTAAGGTATTTAATATACTCAAAACTTTTGATTTATGCCAGAACTGAAATTATTATGCCTTATTAACCACTCAAAACAATTTAAATAGTGAATTAAAATTTAACTTCTCTTATCTATTTCGTAAGTAACTTCTGAACTACAAATTCTTGGCTAAAAATCAACACTGTTTACTAGAAACTAAAGAAACTTCATTCTTAAACCTTCAAATTAAATTCAAAGTCAATTTTAGATGACCCTACTTATTAGATCGATTTTTACCCTTTTTTGAAACGGAAACAACAACTTTTAATGCACTCGTGTAGTATAATCCACTAAGCTCTGTTAGCAAAAACGAGGTTAAACTACTATTACCTTTGCTACGAGTAGCTGTATCATTAGCACAATATAAATACTACGTCACATCCATTCGGTCAACCAACATCTCATGAAATACTTATAAACTGAGAATCTATTTTCAAATACTAATTTAAACCCAAAAGATGAATGCAAAACGGTACTTGATTTAGATTTACTTTCTTTAACTTTTATCAAACTAAGCTCATTTTAAGCAAAGTTGTTTTGTTTTAAAACTGTACTGAAAAACATTAGAGGCACATTTAATCTAGTTTTAATCTCGCAATTGTTTTAAACAAATCTACTCTCTTATTTAATAAAATCCATTGAACGAGATATTATTAGCCGATCTTCAATTACTTGCATTACTTACGATTTTTCTAACTTTTTTCTAAACTATTTACTCGACAATTAATTCTCATAATTTCCAGCATTGAAAATTATAAATCACTTTGTTTCACAGAAATTTAGCTACGCGAAGCTAAACAAATAGACCAAGATAATAGATTTAACCCAGGATTAAATATTGTAAAGCTGAAATTTGAAGCAGTGGTACAGTTTATTATGCTGATTATACAGTATTTCTAAACCCTCCAATCCTCATACGTTTGCATTCTGCTATACAGAGTTGAAATGACCTAATTAAGCTTTAGAAGCCGTGCAGTGGAACGAAAACCCAAAACCACGGCGAAATCAACACCGTCTGAATGCTGAGGGAACGTTGGTTGGATGGGCTTATAGGTATAATATCTTCTTTATATTCACATGGTATACGATATTCCATCTTGATCAAAGCGCTAGTAAACCGACCTGCTTAACGGGGTGTTTGTATTATAGAGAATTTTTCATAAATTAAGCTCAAGTGAGGTAAATTAAATTGGTTAATGAGGTTTTCCGAGCTATAAAACAACGGTCGTTGATGAAATCAAGACTAGTTTGCTTGTATTAGAAGCAAATGTAATATCTAATCATTTAATAAAAATTATACTAACACTATTAATAAAACGCAAGAAACATAGGCCTATTTCAAAGCACGCCAAAAGAAACGCAGCAAAATGACGTAATTGGTAAACTATAGAAATGAAAAAAAAAAACAGAGACCAGCAAGTATTATTATTTGTTCCTTCTGTAGTAATATTTCAGGTACGCTGTGCGCATACTACTGGAAAAATACATAATTTGTTCTTAATGTAATTAAATGTCAGACAAGATGTGCATTAGTAAAACATAGATAACTTTGCAATTTTTTCACTACAGCTCAGGGCTAATCAGTAGTGCAATCATCTCTTCTGAAAGTTCTCTATCCGTTTTGTGAATTACAAGTCATGGAAGAACTATAG
Organism: Lepisma saccharinum; assembly: GCA_022664845.1. NCBI lineage: Eukaryota > Metazoa > Arthropoda > Insecta > Zygentoma > Lepismatidae > Lepisma > Lepisma saccharinum. The sequence continues at coordinate 41,637 of JAGDQP010011498.1, forward strand.
GATACCTTGCACATTACAATTCAGATCATATATGTATCCTTCCCACCTCATGCCTTTAACTCATGGCTCCTGCACACCAGCCCTCACTCCACCTGATTTCACTATTCCATTACTACTGTTCCCTTCTCTCAAATTTTAGTTAGGTTAGAATAGGATAATGCGAAATAACCTCTCATAAAAGGGGCTTTGGTTATCTGAAAGGATAGGTCATTTTAAGGGCCAGTAAATTTAAAGGTAGCAAAGCCAACAATTTTACCGTATATTACCTTAGAAGCACCTACCTCAATTCCTTTCCTCTATCTTCTACTCAACGATGGGAAGAAACATCAAAGGACGTAACAAAGAAGATATAAATTCCGCGTGTGAAGGGACTGTCGCTGGGAAGACCAAAGAGACAAAAACGCACAAATTACCTGATAACAGCAGTGAAGATCTCCCAATATCAAATGAGGAAGGAGCAAGAGAAAGAGAAGAAGCAGCAGTAAATACTACAATATTGAAATCGATTACCTGTTACTACCCTGAATCTATACATCCCTCCTACACCACACTCTCCTACACCAAGAAGCGCTTTCATCCACCTAAAAACCATAACCTTAATTTTCATACAACAGATGAATCCAATCTTTCTCCAAGACCTTAGCAACTTTCACAAATTTATCTCAAGTAAATTAAAACTCGACAAATACACACTCACACAAAAAATGCAGGTATTAGAGTATTTCTTAGCAATCCAAATGACGAAGAAAGATTTCTAAAAGCCTTTCAGAACTCAGATTTCGGTCCAGAAGCATTTATGGGGATCGATGGCTATACTGAAGATTGATTTATATGCAGTATTAAAGGCAAACAGAGCTTCTTTTTTTAGAAATGATGAACAACCGGAGGAATTGGATACGCTAACTAAACTGCCGAATGATAACAGAAAGACAGCTGTTTCGCAAATAACTGGTAATACAATTTCTGAACAGATAGAGAAGGATAATCCCACAATTATTGAACCAAAATTTGTAGTATTAGTTAAGAATATCACACATGAGTTAACAAACCCCTTCTCCTTACAACATTTCCTGACAGATAAGTTCCCGGAAATGGAACCAACCGTATTTCCAATAGAGCGAAACACTGGTATTCCTATTCATTATTCCACTAAACAGAATAAAACAAAATTTTTCCATAGCTTGTCAGAATCGGATTTTGGACCAAAAGCAAAGATTACCAAATATAACGCTAAAATTGCACCACCAACCATTTCTCAATCAAGATCTACTTTCTCTTGTGTTATCTGGGAAATCTTTGTTAATGTCAAGATGGAAGACCTCAAATCTCATTTGAAACAAAAACAATATCCAATCACTAACGTAATAAGAATGCGAAATGACAGAGGTCCGATTCCGCTGGCCCGTATCTTTACCAATGACCCAGCTTTGGTCAGCCATCTAATCACTAACGGTATTTCAATAGGATTCAACACGTATAAAGTGATATGGGCCTTGGAGTGCCATTAAATGTACTTCATGGGAGATTGGAATAAGCTCAAATTATTCATATTATGCATATAGTTTTTAAGGGTTTTGAATTGTGTTTTAAGCAATGATTTGAATAATATAAGTGCACTTTCCATAAGCATAGGTAATATGAGTTGCGAAATGTGAACGGTAGATGTCTCTGCTTTTATGACGATAAAAGCGAAGTGAGAAACTTTTTTATAGTTGCTTACTTAGGTAACAAATAGTTAGCTTTTTATCGTTTATTGGAACGATATTTAAAAAGATTGATAAGTGAGTTGCAATTGAATGTAATGCAATTCTAAATATAAAAGAAAAGATTGTGAAATCTTATATATACTAAATGCATATTGAACATCTGTGTGTGTATAGTGTATGTGGGGTACAACATACCATAACTTAACCTAGCTTATCTGTACTTTGTTGCCGTGTTCTCAAGGACCTTGTGAAGCATACGCAATCGAGACCAACACGTATACGAGTACTATAAGTTTGGCGTCACTGTTCAGTGGCGGAGGATGACAGTTAGCTTGAGAAGCAGTCATAGCACAGAGGCTGATCATTTAATCATCTGTAGTACATCTCGCTTTCTGTTCATTGTGATCATTTCTACTCATCACGGGCCTCTGACCCTACAGTTCCAACAATGGCAGACCAACTTCATGGACAACATCAACGTCTTCCGAAACAAGTTCCAGGACCAACACCATATTCATCGCTTGACAAAATCGCTAAATCTCGTCAATGTCGCAGCACAGAACAAGGATCACTATCTCAACAATCTATCAGCTCATACAGACATACAGCAAATCAGTCACGTCGCTCAAGATCACGTTCACCACTTTCGTCTTCAAACAAGAAGCACCACATTGAGTGACTCCGAATCAGACCATGACATCCAGATCGACCATCCAGATCAACTTCAACATGCCACTGCCAGCCAACAACAGGAGTACACGTTTTTCCTAACAAATTATGATAGTAAATACCAGAACACCAAGCAGATATTCCAACAATTCTCGAAATATGTATCAAGATCACCTATCACCGAACTGAAACCTACAAAAAACAGAATCATCCTTAAATCACCGGACGCAACTTTGCACAAACGATCAGAAACAAACACAGTTTTGAGATTTTCGGCAAATCCACGAACATCACAAGCCTTCAAGACAACCGCATTAAGCTATCACCACCACCTCGTAAACCACCGTCACTTTCAGTTGTCATTCGTGGCGTGCTGCCAAACATTACCACGGAATAAATAGAAGCTGAACACCGTGAAGAAGGCCTTTCAATTAATAGATGCATTCGGATCATGTGCAACGCCGGACCAACTTACATCGTGCGAGTCTTAACAAACTCTCATGCCACAATCAATTCACTTCTAAGCAAAGGCGCATACATCTATAGACATAAGTATCGAGTGGAGCCGTCACATTCACCTCCACCACTGCCGGTTCGCTGTGAGAAATGCCAGGTTTACAACTCTCATCCGACCAACAAATGTCCAAACCAACCAACGTGTGCATTCTGTACCGGCCAACATCCAACTAAAATGTGTCCGAACATGCAAGAACCGCTCAAATGCAACACCCATGAACAACATCCCACATTTAGCTATAAATGTAAGGCACGCCCAACTCCTGAAACGTCGAAACCAGACTTAGTAGTTCCAATCCGCACACATGAAGCAACTACTCAAGCAACTGAAACAACCACATCAATTCACCAACCGATTACCATCGACCAGCTGTTAGCATTTATCACTTTAGCATTACAAAACATCCATTCTTTCCAACGACAGCCCGTTCTTCACCAAATCCAACTCGAAGTACGATCAATATTAAAAGTCAGTTTTACAGCTACCTACTCTGGCCCATATGCACATTTTCATGCAACAGCATACGAAACTGCAGTCTAAACATTCTGACAACACAAATATTATTATATTCATCGTTATGGCATGAGTTTTCTTATTTCTCAATATACGCTCCTTGCTCAAACACAAACTTCTTTTCCAATATTTGCTCGTAGAAGATCAAGTCAACGCATTTCTATTAAACGAAACACATTTCACCAACACACTAAACTGTAAATAACACGCTTTATACTCATTCGCCAAGACAACACTCTGCCTGCACTTCGAGCAAACGGCGGTGTAGCCATAGGTTTTTCTCCGAACATCCCATATTGCCTCCATAATCCACAGTAACCTCAACTCCCTGAGCATCTAATAGCCACATAATACTTTAGAAACCTCTATATCTCTCTAGCTACAATACACATCCGCCCATGGCATGAAATACCATACGCATTCTTTCGATATATCTCCAATAACTTCCGATATTACATCATCATGGCTGACATTAACATACATAATAGACCTCAGCACGAAAAAGACCAATTTCATCATTTCATTCTAACTCAAACTACTGGGACTATCATACAAATACCGGAACCTACCCAACCAGAATCCAATACCACACCCGACGTAGCTATCATTTCAAGAAATCTAGACTCACATTATCATATCAACGTCTTATATCTCATAGGCAGTGATCATGCACCGATCAAAATCACAATCGACCATCCTAGGCAGCAACCGACACCAAATCCAATTCCACTACGCACTATATTACGATTCGACACAGCCGACTGGACAGCCTACCGTCTGTATCTAAGCCAACAAAGTGACCTTGTCGATCCCCCAAAATACGAAAATGACCTCTACCAAACCTTGGACCAAATAACCACTGCAATCCTAACGTCATCAACCAAATTCATTCCAACCACCACAAATTCGACCTTTCGCCCTAGATTACCACCGCAGTACCTTCCATTGATAACGCGATCACGTCAACTTTATAAAGACTATAAACGAACCCAAAACCCAGAATCTCTTTATCTTCACCGTCAACTCCAGCGCACCGTTCGCAATTATCTCAAAGCGTACAAACTCAGACAGTGGGTTAAAACCTGTAACAGACTCAACACATCCAACCACCTCGCCAAATATTGGAAAAGATCTAACATAATAACAGGCAAATACAGCAAAACTCCTTATCCCATCATTAATCAAAAATAACCTCTCTTGACTGACCCCGACAAAGCCGCTGCTTTCGCTGAATACCTACAGGAGATATTTACTCCCCTCCAGTCCAACAGTACCGAACGCCATCACCCAGGTCATAGACTAATCTTGCATCTTCCTTCCTACAATCCAACATTATTCACAGAATCTCCCAAACAAATCCACTCACAGCACCTATTGCAATCGAAGATATCACACATCACCACGACAAAACGTAACTCCGCCCCTGGTATGTACAACATCTCATACAGGCATATCAAAGAAGCTCCTTATAATCTCATATACCTTCTCGCCACCATACCCAAATCATCTCTCAGTTACCATACATAATACACTCATAAAACCAACCAAAACAGTTACTTACCTCGGAATTACATTTGATCATCATCTCACGTGGCGTCCAGATCTCAGCACTATCGCATCCAAAGCTTACAACAGGCTAAACCTCCTGAAACGCTTAACAGAGATCACATGGGGCCTATAGCCATAAATAGTTCTTAACACATAAAAAGTTTTCCTTCGACCTGTCCTCACCTATGGCTTCACCGCTTGGAACTCAGCTGCCTGGTTCTTTTACCACAAACTACAAATACAAGAAAGACGCCCTGCGAACAGCACACCGTATCAGACTACCCAGCCCCACAGCCTAACTCTACAACCGTACACTATTCCCACATATACTCTACCATCTTAAACAGATTCGCAACAAGTTCACCCGAAGACACCTCGAAGTTCATCATCCTCTACTTCTCGATACCATGCATGCCACCACTACACCCGAACCTCAAACTACGTTACCAGCAACTCCACTCTCCCTACTCTTCTCCCTCTACCGCCATACCATACCACCAGATCACCCTGACCAAGATTTCCTCCGCTCTTACCATAGTCCCGACACTCCTCCTTTCATAGCACCTTCAGACTTTGCACAGTAATAATCACTTACTAACCGGGTCCATACTGTCCTTATGAATTCAGAGTAACCCCTGAACAGAAGATAACCAGCATTGTCTCATTAACAAAATGCACATGTTGTGACGTCAAAGCACACCTCACTACCACAATCATATCCTTAAAACCACCAATAAGATGATTATGAGGCAAACTCATAATACCCATATTAATTGAATGAAGAAAATAAAGAATGAAGAAATAAAATCCCTTTGACCAACATCCAATTCCAGAAATCCTCACTTTCCGCACATCCCTTTCCCAATAGAGAGTGTACCCCTCTGCACGGGTCCTAGCTGCGGCTTGGAATGAAAAAATCACTGAAAAAAATACAACATACGGAGGAAAGTTCATATATAATCCTCTATTGAATAAACTCTTTTTTTATTGTAGCCTGCGTTTACCTTACATTAGTTAGACGTAGTGGAGGACTTGTTGGTGATTACTTAAAGGCGCTGCAATGCACTGACGTTTTCATCTACAAATATGGTTAGAGGTGTAGTCCCACTACGTGAAGTATCTTTGGGGCGTGCCAATTAGGGATCTGAAGTTCCGTAACTCCAAGAAAGGATTCACTAAAAGGCCTTGAAACAAAAGTTTAAGAGTTTCTATGTTCAACCGCACATCGACTACAAGTGGAAGTCGACATGAGCTAGTTTCGTGCATTCTTCCGGTAATTCAGTTTGCAGAGAATTGGAGTATATGTTTTAGAAGTCTATCCATATTGTATAGATTTTATTCAGTGAAATCGCTACTTATATTTCTGTACGTTACAGAATTATAAGAGAGGTAGTCGAATTTCATAATGGCGTTCCAACGTGGGGCTCTGGCAAATGAGGAACTGGAAATGAATCACTTTAACCAAGGTAAAACAGATACAGATTCTTCTGAAGTTGAAAGTGAAAATCAGAAGGCTCGAAGAAAGAGTATGAGAAGATGTAACAAGGAATGAAGATAACAAGACAAAGACATTTTTTCATCAGAAGATGTTCACTTGGAACAAGATTCCATTGAAGAACCAACTTTAGCAGTTGTGAAAATGTTTAAGGAAATGATGGAAATAGACTCTGTGGTTAGACAAGAAAAGGAAGATAGAAGGAGAGAGAAGGCAGAAAGGAGATGGGAAAATGAAGTTTGGATGAGAAAGGAAGATGAAAGAAGATGGGAAAAGGAAGAAAGAAAAAGGAAAAAAGAACAAGAGAAGAGAGAGGAAACAACAACAACAAATGGAAGAAAAGTTGGAAAATGGAAAAAGTTTGAAAGTTTTTCAGGGATTGAAGGAGTCATGTCAGCAGAGCTTGTCACGTGCAGCAGAATCTCAAATACAACAAATTCAAAGTAATGAAATTGAAAGGAATCCGATAACATATAATAAGGAATGTGTGGAAAAGTCAGGAGAGTACTCATGCTGAAATCCAGAATCAAAATCAGCTACTTCATAATCTGGAAGTAGATGTTGTTGAAATAAAACGAAAATTATCAAATTGGAACTCTACAAGTACAAATCATAGACCTGACATAGAAATCAACCAGAGAAAGGAAAGTTTTCAATCCATACAGGACTTAGGATTTCAGCATGGTATATCACATTCAAATCAAGAAGAGAGGATTGATTTTGGAGCAGATAGCCATAATAATTATTGTGTTCCCAATCTAGACGAAGATATGGATAGCCAAACATCTTTATGTGAAGTTCAACAATATCCTGAACTTGAGCGTAGGAAGGAAAGTCTAGTGTCAGATCTAATGATTGATTTATCACGTTCTACAACAAGAGATCCGTCTACAAAAGAGATAGACAAAATTCCTAAATGGAGGGGTGAGTGGGATAACAAAGGTCCAATTGCTTATTTAAGGGATTTTACCACACATTTAGGTTTCATGAAATTAGATGTTAAAAGTAAATTAAATTTGTTACAGAAAACTGACAGGACCAGCGTTTGGTTGGTATCAAAGCAAAAGGTGCAATGTTAAAACATATCAAGACTTTTGTTTAGCTTTCTTAGATGAGTATGCAAGTGAAGAGAAGGTAAAAGAGCGCATCAAAAGCTTGAGGAAAACACGAATTGATTGGAGTTCAGTGAGAAGTGTAGTAAATCAAGTTTACACGCTAATCGGGAAATTTAGGAATATAGATGAAAATATGTCGGACAAAAATTTAGTTGGAAATCTAAAGATGTTACCACCTGAAATGAAAAGAGAATTGGTAATTTGTCAATCAGATAAGTTAGAGGATCTTTTGAAATACGTGAATAGGGGAGATAAGGCAAACTCTGAAATATACGCTGCAACTTTATGTAAGGAAAAAGAGAGAAATAAAATGAATCAGATTATTCAGGGTAGAAATTTCTAAAATAGAAATCAAAGAATGACAAATGGTATACGGTATAATAATAATTATTGAATGATGAATCAGCCACGAAATCAGAATAACATATATAATGAACGTGTTAGAAACTATGGAGATAATAGGAGTAATGATAATTTCAACACAAATATGAACAGAACAGGTAAATGTGTGTGCAGGACTTGATACGCGACGAGATTGCGATTGGAGAAGTCTGGCAAATAGTGAAACTAATACCAATTGTAGGACAAGAGGTGGTAATGAAGAATCAAGTAATGTTCTGAAGGAAGTCAACAATCAGCAGTATGTTAGGAATTATCATCAACAACCAATTCGGAATAGTCATCCTTTAAACTGATGAGGAGGGTAGAAGGACAGGCCGATCTTGTGCACGAAATAGATAGTAGTCCGTTGGAAGAAGATTGTAAATATAGATCATTTCAAGAAACTCAAGCAACGGAAGATGAAATTAGGCAACATGTTTCTTTCTATTGAATCTTTGGATATAGGATCTAAATCTAATCTGAAATATCAATAAGTATTCAACGAGCATCCAGGGTGTCACAAACATTTCGAATATGACATACAGGTTAATGAAGATGTAATAATCAATGCAATGCAATATCCTATTCCTCACTCAAGGAGAAATGAAGTAAGATAAGAACTTATGAAATGGGAATGGAAAATTGGGATATCATTGAAAGAGCAAATAGTCCTTTCAATAATACTCTTCATGTAGTTAGTAAAGCTGATGGTACTTTTAGACCTGTCTTGGACTATAGAGCATTAATAAATTGATAGTTTGTCCCAGATATCAAGTGGATAATCTTTCAGATCTTCTTTTGAGTTATTCAGGCAGTATTTTGTTTTTACAAAATTAACCTATCCTTAGCGTATTTTCAAGTATTGTTATCTAAGAAAAGTAGACCTTATACAGCATTCCGGTTTGACAATATTCAGTTTCAGTTCAACAGATTACCCCTTGATGTAAAAAGTTCTATATCAGTATTTATAACTATGTTGAATTCGGTTTTATGTTTAGAAACAACCAAATGGATAAAGTTGTATGTGAATTATGTATGCTGTTTTACCCGAACATTTACTTCGAATAGGATATATTTTGAAAACACTGCAAACTTATGGGTTAATTTTTAAATTTAAAAAAATGAATTTGCTTTGACCGAAGTAACATTTAGGACATCTTATAAATTGTGCTGGAATTACTGTGGACCCAAAAAAAACCGAAGCGATTATGAATTATCCTCATCCTCAAAGTAAGAAACAACTAGAGGGGAAGATAGGAGTGTGTAATTAACACAATAAATTTATAAATCAGTATGGAACGATTATGTCTCCGTCAAATGATTTGATAAAAAAAAGAGTGAAAATGGATATGGACTCAAGAACATGAAGAAGCATTTCAAGCTATGAATTACAATTTAGTAAATACATCAATGCTTACACAACCATATTTTCAAAGCAATTTTATATTATAATGAATGCGTCGTCAATAGGCATAGGAGGATATTTGGGACAAGGTATGTTTGAAAAGAAAGAAGATATTCAGTATACCACTCGACAAGATACAAAACGTCGTTACTTAACTACCGAACGTGAACGTTTAGCAGTAATTTGTGTAATAGAGAAGTTTTCACAATTTTTACAAGGTAAAAACCATTTGTAATATATTCCGATCACAATTGTCTGAAATGGATTAATGAAGAAAAACAATGGAACGCTAAAATGTTTAGATGGGCAATGAAAATTCAGCAATATAACTTTGAATTGAAATATATTCCAGGCAAACAGAATCAAATAGCAGATGCATTTTTAGAGCACCTTGTGATTCGGAGATAAAATGTTATTTTGTTGGATTTCTTGGAGGAACATTCGAAGATCTGAATTTTAATTATACTAACGAAAGAAACATTAACAACATATTGCTAGAAGTGCAAACTATACCAGTAGTAAAGAAAGAAAATCAGATGTACTAATGTGAAAAAAATCTGTTATGGATAAAGTATGGTAGAAGAAAGAATTGGAAGATTGTGGTACCGGAGAATAGTAAAGAAAGAATGTTGAAACATTATCATGACCAACTAGGACAGATGGTATTAAAAGGACTACCAAAACGATAATTTGGTATTTCTATTGGAAAAATATGAAAAATCGAGTGAGAGATTATGATTGACAATTGTCATATTGTGCGGAACCAAACCAGATCTTCGTGGTGTACGTCGTACAGAATTTCATATTACTTCTAAGGCTCCTATGAGTTTTATTTCCATTGACATTATAAGAAAATTACCTCGTTCAGAAGGTTATGTATATATTTTGTCTATTGCGCACATCGCGTAATGTAATGTTGTATCCACTTCGTCCACTTCCACAACAGCAGAAATTTTTAAAAGATTTTAGAATATTTTAAACATTATGGAATGCCAAGAAAAATATTGTCACATAATGGTTCTGTATTTCTCTCTCGGAAATGGCAAGATTATATGCAAAGTTACAATATTACTCACATTTACACAACAATCTACCATCCACAGTAGAACTCCATTGGACGTTATAATCGTGAAATACCACGTATTTTGAGATTATATAGTAATAAACAACCTAAAACTTGGAACAAGTTTTTAGATCAGATTGTATATTGGATGAAGAATACAGTGTCAGAATCCCACGATGTAACACTACAAGAAGCATTTTTAAATGTCTCATGTTACGATTTTGTACATCGTGTTTTGAATTCCATTGATAATTAGAAATAAAAAATTCTGAAATGAAGTCTAAAATATTGGGAAGGCAAGCCAAACATAAAGACAAAACTAAAGTTGATAGCCATTTCAGTACGTTGACAGTACTATAGCCATTTCTTTTTAAAAAGGATCCCTAAATCACTAATGTCATAATATTAATAATACAGAATATTATTTTGGTAATTTGATGATGTCACGGAGGAAACAAGCATAGGAAATGAATGCTTTTCGCAGGGTCTATATCTACGGAGGTGATCTAGAATTGAAGTATAGCAGTCACAGTTCTATATTCCATTAAAAACTTGAGCTCTAAATCTCTAAAATACCATAAAAAGGCATAACAAAGGCATAAAGAACAATATTTTGTAGTTCGATGACGTCAGCGTCACAACAAGATGAAGTGAAAAATGGCCACATTTTCAAACATTTATTACCGTCGTACCTTAACGGATGTTAATAATTTTTACCAGGTGTATGCATAAGTTTTTGCCGGTTTTTGTGGTAAAGAAAA
>JAGDQP010011499.1:0-52805 GCA_022664845.1 Lepisma saccharinum
AAAAAAAAAGGCGTTTAATTCTCTTTACTAATTTTTGAGAACGTAAAAATCACCTCCAAAATCACTGACTTCAATGCATTCTAAGGTGAGATATTTCCCGTTTCTCGTCTTGCCTGTTTGAAAAACGAGACGAGACAGAACTTTCCAAGACCAGGAGATAGAATTGTCCAACACGAGACGGAACAAGAATATAGTTTCGAGACAAAACACTTGACAATACGATATTTTCACGTGATGGGACAGGATAGCCTTTAGTTTCGTCTCGTAGGCAAGACTGCTCGTAACCAAACCACATAGACAGACAAATGGTCCTATTTTTAAAAACTCTAGCATTCTATTTTCGTTTAAGCATGAAGAACGAATTTGAAAATATTTTTACTAACTTTTGTAACCACATAAATTACTCCCAGAATCATTTATTTAAATATATTCTAAAACGAAACATTTTCCATTTGTAGTCTCGTCTTGTTTCGAAACGAGGTTTCGAAACGAGGTTTCGAAACTCGACTGCCTAGAATCTCGTCTTGTCTTATCTCTTGTGTAACACTAACTAGCCTTTTCGACGTTTTTTCCACTGCTTTGTTAAACAATATGTCGAAAAGGCTGATTGATATTAACCGGTATTGTCAAGAATGAATCAACCTTGTGCTTCTATGGTACAGAATAGTTCTCGAAATTTACGAAGCTTCCACAGAGAGCTCTGAAATCGTATAACGACGTTCTATTTTCTTCTTTGTTATTCTTGAGTGTACAACTGTACATGGATAAAGACTCTGGATGCTACGTTCCTCATCCCGAGTGGTCGACAAGGATTTTCATCCTTCGGATGTAATTTGGCCAACAAGCTACACGATTAAAAAAAAACGGTTGCTTAAATCTAAGAATAAAGCCCTTACCTGTGCAGCGAGAAACAAATTTCTTACAAAACTAGATATCAGCAATTTTTATTTAATTTAAAACGAGATCATACCGGTTTGGGAATAAGATCAATCATACTATTTCCAAATTAGCATGTTCTCATTTTCAATTAAATGAGAATTTTGATATCTCATGTAGAAGAAAATGATTGTTTGTCGGAGCATAGATAAGGTATTGTTTTCTCAATTTTAAGTAACCGTTTCTTCACCGTGTAACTGCCCAATCAATAAATGGAAATTAAAAATTGAAATTATCTCAAAATTAAAAAAAAAAAAATTTATTCATTCCTCTTTTTTTTTTTTAAAAAAAAAGAAAGGAGTTCTAATTTTATTTCTAGCTTTTAACACACTCTATATTTATCAATGCCTTTCTTCATTCTTCAACTTCTTTTTGTTGAACTGTTTTTTCTTTGTTTGCAAAACTAATATTTCCACATTCCTTCTGTTGTAAACGTTCCGTAGACATATGATGAGAAACACCATAAATCATGAACGTCTTAGAAAATTTACCCTTCCTCTGTAATGTTATGATTGAGGCTAGAAGAACACAAAGACAAATAAACACTTCTCTTCCTTTCACCTAAATTCTTTCCATACTTCGAATTTTTGGTTGTTTCATAAGCTACACTGATAAATTATACGAAATGAATACAATGGGATGCGTTATTTAAGAAATAAAGGAAACCATGTAACTAAAATAGTACACTGATTAATTGATGGCTTAAGGTGTGGGGAGAGATTCTCCAAATTCTTACAATTTTCGTCAACAATATGTCATATCTTTACATTCACTATCACCCGTGTGTTGGCGTATCCTGTACAAGAAACATCCACGTTTCTCTTTTTCAAAGAAGTGAGGATGTAAGTGGGAGGCAAGTGTTAAGAGCTAATATGTGAAATGAAATAAATAATTAACTGTCATGATCTTGTGATCCTTACGTCACATATTTTCATAAATTTCAGACCCCCTTTGTTCTCAAACACTTCACATATTCTAAGATAGACGCTAATTCCTTTTATGATAAATGTTAGTACCATAATGTTACTAGAAAATTAAACTTTCATACAACGCTACGTCATTAATCATAGACATACTTAGAAATCACATAAAGTTAGTTCATAAAATAATCTAGATTAGTTGGTAAGTTACTCAGCCTTCTTTACAGAAATCCAAGTAGGCAAATAATCTTGATATACAGGTATTTTGTTGCTTAAAAATTGTCTAAGAGGAGGTTGATGAGTTTTAATGTGATATTTTGATGATCTTATCTTAAAATGCCTTTCTCAAAATTATCAGGAGAATACTGAGATCGTAAGTCTAACACAAGCTCTGTCTCCTTCTTTTCATGCTCTCTGCTCGAGAATATATGCTGCTTTATAAATGCATACCTCCAGACGCTAGTTCACTATTACCTGGGAAGTTTTAAAACAGCTCCTATTATTGGTGAAACATTTATTTCTAAAGGAATTTCCCTTATTAAAACAAAATCAAATACAGCTCAGACAACAGATAGTTGTCTCACTTGAATGTATCAGCTAGAGTTCAGCCATTTTAACAACTAGTTTTCAATTGTTTTTTTCATTCATCAAGTAAGAACTTTCATTTTTGGTTAGGTCTCGATATTACCATAATAGGGTTAAATTAGCTGATAAGCAACCATGGTACGATCATACGTCCCGTTCTGTCTTCTCGATTCTTCATTTCTTGACTAGCAATCCATTTCTTCTAAATATAGTTCTGTGTTTAATCACTTTTTTTTTATTCGGGAACATTTTCAAGACTTTTGTTCAGCGTCTTCTCGTTTTGAAATAGCAAAACCAGTAACGTGATATCACACTCAGCTTTTGTGAATGTTACTTTATTCAAATAGATATTGATTAAGTAAATTTTAATGAGCAATATTTCGTCATCTTGAAGTTCTTAATATGTATTCAGAAATTAATATACTCTTTTCTGTTGTCCCTTACCAACAGTTTATATATGAGGAGTCCAGAAACCAAGGGACATAAGTGACATTGACTGATAAACAAAAGATCGAGGTAATCTTTTATATTATATATAACCCGAAATATATGCAACACAAAATTGCCATATTTTATACAAAGAAACCTTGGACCTTAATATGTCCATGTACAAAATATAGCAGTTTGGTGTCACATATTTTGGGTTATATACAAAATAATTCCTCGAACATTTTTTAAATTCGTCAATATTACTTATTTCCCTTGGCTTCAGGAGTTGGGATATACATTTAAAGATCCTTTCAAACTGAACCAGTGTTGAAACATTTGAGCAAGAAACCTTGGCAGATATAAGATTTATTTTAGTTCTTGTAAGCAAGCGAAAGGGAGGGACAAGTGAGTAAGATTGTTTTCACTTTGTGTTGCTTTTTGTAATAGTTTGCTTCTGGACTCATTTAAGAAATATTTACTTTAAGTGTAATATTGCCAACTGACGAATAAATTTGAATTTTATTTATATCCTTTAGGCATATAAGGCTAATGCCGGGATAGGGGAGGATAAAGGATTCGGTAAGGTGTCGGACAGGGGCTATGTTGAAGGTGCCGTCCCGGCATTTGCCTGGTGTTACTAACGGATAAAGACTAACCGTAATGACGTAAATGATTACCAAAATTGTTCCAACTGTTCTATAGTGAAATCACTGCTAAAACATAATATTTATAAAGGAATAACAGACAATATGAGCGACATAGGGATCCGAGAAAAATGTCCGAATATCTGATAGCTGTTCACTAGGATTTAACACATTCAGATAACGAATATAGATTCGGATCGTGGATAAAATTCGGATAATCGCATCCATCTTTTATCCATTTTCCGAATATCATCCGGATTAACCTACTTTTGTAAATCAGATTTTACGTAATGTCCCATCTGCATATTCGTTATATATCTGGGTCTTTTGAGACTTCTTACGACAAGGCATTAAATACTGTATCTTCATTTACACGTTATTAATTTAAAGAAAAGATTAACAATTAGCTATAAATCTCGATATACATTATACGTCTTAGTAGATTTTTTTTTGCAAATAATACATGAAAACAGGAGATGTTTAAATTATTTTTTACCCTTTGAAATTCAATCAGTTAATGTAAACATATTCTTGAAATTTCATTTAAAATCTAAGGTACTCACATGTTGTAGAAAAAATTAATTTGATCGTAGTGGATTTTTTTCTTCCTGAATTAAATGATTTGGACGGAAAGAAAGAAAACTGTGAAAACATACCTGAAATTAAAGAGAATGGTAAACATTAGAAAACCACAACATACTTAACCATATTCGTATATCAATTCACACATGCATCAATACGTGGAATATACATAACTCCCCGCCCCACTGTGGTTACATGACTATGTTTCCGGACTTCAAATAGCACTGGGGAGGCACGCAGATTCGAATTCTGCTGTCTGTCATGTTAATATTTCCCAACGTTTGAGATTTAACGTCCCACAGCGACGTGTACTGCTCGAAAAATATCTGATAATTCCTTGTTTGAATATTGTTTTATTTATGACCCTTAGGCATCTAAGGCTCAATCCCGGATAGGAGAGAGGAAATGATGCGGGAAAATATCAACCAGGGTCTAAGTTGAAGGGACCATCTCGACATTTATCTGGTGTGACTGAGGAAAAACCTGGAAAATCCCCGGTATTTAACCCACGACCTTTCGAAAGCTAAGCCAGAACTATACCACTGAGCCACTAACTGCCGCTCAATCCTTGTTTGAATATACTAGCATAACTGAAAGGTTTCTAATTTTCGTCACTAACATTACAGAAAATATCAAATATCCATTCCATTCTGATTACTTTTACCAAAGAATTAGTAAGAGAAAAAAAAATAGAAACAAAATTAGTGAACGTGAAATTTAGTATTTCATTGCAACTAGAATTATGATTTTTTTTTTTTTTTTGTTATCTTAGAGGAACGGTAAAGAAAGCCATTTAATTTTATGTTAACTGTTTTAAAATTGCATCTCAAGCTCAAGTAAGTGTTTTGTGATATAACAATTAAGGACATGATGCTTATTAGAAACTGTATATAAGACTGTCTGATTTCCCACCCATTCTTGCGAGGTCCAGTGTTTTTTCATCACTCACTCCTCCTGCGGGGTATCGACTCGAGATACTAAGAATGCAGTTGCTAATGATTTGATAGTCATGCCAAATTTGCCCACTTGGAGGTAGATAACCCGGCAAACAACATTGTGCTGTGGGTTGCTTAGCCTGGAAGGATATATCTGATAATCATGATCTATTAACTGATTTTACATGTCACCTCCTTCCCAACTAGTATAGGGGTGTCTCACCCCACAGTATTTCTTTCCAGGTTCTAAGTGATGCTAAATTTTGTTGAAACTGCCCTAGGCGTTCCAAAGTTATGCTGGAACACACATCCATACCCATACACATACACACATCCAGTTTTATATACTATCTAGATTGTCTAAATTATATTCAAAAGAAGCCATGAAAGGATTTCCCCAATGAAACCTTTCTTTAAATTTTAAATTGAAGTAAGCGATATAATCTTAACGTTTGTTTGCAGAGGAATCAGCATACACAAGGATCTTGTTTGCTTCAGATGGACTCGGAAACAGACCAAAGAGTCGATCTAGAACCTTAAACGACTTGTTTTTGGTGAATTTTAAATTCGAATAGCAAGACCATAAATTCGTAGATAAGTTTATCCATTGCGTCATTCATGACATTCTCTTTCCTCGATCTTATCGAGAGACTTCAGAGAAGGTTGGCTGCAAAAGATACAGATAACTAAAATTAAAGACAGACAATGATTCTGGCTGTCTTGTTTCCTTTGCTTCAATTTTCAAGAGTTTATTTATTCTTTTTGGTAAAAGAAATTCAAACTCTTAAATATTGTTAGCGAAAACCAATAAAATGGTAATGTATTCCTGTTTTAGTACAATATGATGTACGTATATCAAAACACTATTTCCCCATTTATCAGTTGAATTGAATTTGAATAAAATTTCATTTGTAGCCTTTAGGCATCTAAGACTCAGACCGGGATAGAAGAAGGGAAAGGATGCGTGAGGGTGTCAACCCTGGAAAGAAGTTGAAGGTACTATCCCAGTATTTGCCTGACGTGTTTGAGGAAAAACCTGTCAGCATGGTCGGCCGCTGAGATTGAACCCAAGATCTCCCGCTTACTAAGCCAATACTCCATCACTGAGTCACGGTCACTCGATCAGTTGCTTATCCCTCTTCTTTACAATTAAGAAGTTCAGGTTTCACACGCAGTTGGAAGCTAACTATGTCGACCTTTCGCATGCTAATGAAGTCTACATCGAATGAAAGGCACTGACAAACCACTACAGATTTACGTTGTCTACTGTACTTAGACCCATATATCTGCTTCTAGGTAGAAAATGAGCCCCGGTTAGTCATAAAATTAGCACATTCGCTTTATGTGTGCATTGGCATAGGTTCAAATCCCGTGTGGTCCATTGAATGGAGTGATTCGGAGTCCACATTTTCTTCAAAGAACTGTAGGTCTCGTGCATGAAAACTGATCAACTCGTTTAAGACGTTAATAATAATTTAATTAACAAATCCATGCACGAAGCTAATTGGCAAGTAGGTAATTAGAAACACTGGGTGGGGTAAATAATAACAAACAAACCAAGTATAAATATTGAAATTTGTAAGCGAATTTAACTAAACTTTTAATGTATATGTACTTTTCTTACTTATCGCAGCCCCACACGGTAGAAAAAAAACTGCTACTTAAATTTAAAAAAAATCTTATCTGGAAACAATTATCTTAGAAAGGAGATATGAGCTCTCTCATTTACTTTAAAATGAAATCATACCAATTTGGAAGATCATATTTGCAAATCAGTATATTTTCATTTTCAATTAAATGAGAGTGCTCCCCATTTCTATTATTTATCGATGCATAGATAAGATTTTTTTTTAATTTTAAGAAACCGCTTTTTACTGTGTACTTTCTTGCTTTAATCCTTCACATACGCCTGAAGAGGCGCGTATGCAGATTTTGCATCTAATACTCATGTGAGCCTTGAACACAGCTACTAACGTCTATTCTGGCGTATTCATTGGCGCGATTTTCTAATCTAAAAATATTCTTTAACTAGATCTATAAACATGGGACCTCTTTATCTTCTGTTATCTGTCCCAGTCACCATATCTATGTTTATACGTGTGCGTGCGTGTTGCTGTGTGTGCACATATGTATATTTCCTCTTCCCTCCCCCCCCCCTCTCTCTCTCAGTGTGTGTGTGTGTAGAGAGAGAGAGAGAGAGAGAGAAGGGTGCTAGAGTGTTTCATTGCTACTATATATTCCGAAATAGCCCGCATGTTATACGCAGTTACTAAGTGCAGAAGCATGGAAAGCAAACTTGTGTTCAATGTGGGTAATTATATTCTTAATAAGCTAAGCGCGTCGTATTACCCATTACTCCTACAACACATTGCTATAATTTCCAAACAGACCATCATCATGGTCGTTTGGAACGAAGCACTATTTGAAAATCAACGTAGAAGTTTCTGATTTTCTATTCACTTCAATTAAAAATTTTACCCCGTTAACTCCCTCTCCCTCTCTGAGTAGTTAGTTACTGTTCTTTTAATTTTTTTCTAACCCATTTAACGAGGCCTACTCTCGTTTAGCTTCGATCAAATATGAAGATAAGCACTGATGAGAATAGGATCATTAAATGGTATCCATGTGACGCTTTGAAACTCTTAAGGAAAGGCAAATGACCATTATACCCTAATATCGCTGTAGTTCCTAATAAGGGACCATTTCATTTAGTGCAAAATCAAGCATCACACTCTTCTCCCCTTTCTTCTAACGGTAATGTTATATAACCTTACTTTCATAAATAAAAAAAGATGGGTTCTCAACAAAATTAACTCTCAGAGTTTAACAGATACACTACGTCACATGATTTTAATATTTTTTTTCTTTCATATGTACTACATAGGGGAATAAAATTTACTATTTTTATTGGAACTTCACTTCCTAGAAAATGGGATGTAAGCAAAGAGAATTAAAGTTTAAGTCGGAACTAACGTAACAAAATGAATATACTCACACACGAATAAAGCAATTTGGATTTTTGTTTAATTGTACTTTCGCCCCATACTAAATCCATACTTTGTGAGTGTTTTGCTTTGCTACGCTTCAGCTTGCTCATTTGGTGTGTGCACTGTCATTTAATTATATAAGTTTAGCACTGATCTGAAAGCAAGATTCGGCAAAACTTTTTGTCCCGCTCTAATTTGATTTTTCGATGGATGGCTTTTAATTTTGTCACATACTATCCGTTTCCCCTTGAGTCGGCTAGGGTCTAAGTTGAAGCTTCCATAAGAAGATTTGCCTGGTGTGACTAAGGGGGAAAAACTGAATTTTGACTAGAAAGAGTTTGTGTTATTGCAACAACTACATTTTATAAAGATTCTCCAGTAATTTCATGACCTTGAGTTCGATATCTGGTCAGTGCAACGAAACATGTTTCCACACATAAGTACTTGTACAAATAAATTAACATATTCGAAAATGACATACGTAAACTAAATTAATACGTAAAAGTATCAAGAAGTGAGATTCAAAAACAAAAATCTTTGGCCCCATTCGAAATAGAAGCTATAGAACACGATTGCGCACAATTTCCCTCTTCCCTAAATATCTGCGATAATCTGCACTTGATTGACAAGTGAAAAGGGTACGAAATCGTGCAATTAGGCACAGTTGCTTTAGATACGGCGTTGCCAAACCTCACAGAGTAACCAAATTGAAACAAATAGTACAATTGTGCACACATTTTTCATTACCTTGTAGAATAAAGGTAAAATGCCAAGGTAAGAAAGAAATAGTTATTATTTTAAGCTACTATTTACTGTATTGAAATTTCTACACGATTCTACGCATTCTTATAAAATGCCCTGACATTCTGCAATTACACTCACCTTTAATCAGCGATTCTGCAATATCATATGATGAACTTTGTTAATAATATCTAGTATAGTGACGGATTTTTGGCTATTTACTTCGTAGGTCGTCTACCAGACTTTCACGACCACGTTTCAACTTAATGGTAACAATTGTTTCGTACCATTATGTTACGTATATAAAACTGTTCGATATCGTCTTTTGTCCACCGAGAATAATTCAAAATTTGTCATTTTTTCAAACAAACACACTTGCACTACACTTTCACGCAAACATTTATCTCTATACATTTTGTTGTTATTTACTGATTCAAAAAATAATGCAAAATTGTTCTGACGAAAGGTGATCCATAATAATCATCTACTCAGTTTAGAACTAGCGCTGCCATCTGTGGGTCATTTTGATAACTTTTCAAATCATTCTTGTAAACGGATGAAAAGGGAGATACATATAACTGCTTTAATTTCTAAAATAAAATGACACAATGTTTAACTAACGTGACACAAGATTTAAATTAGATTGTCCTCAGACACTACAGATTATTTATTGCACTACCTGTTCACAGCTTAAAACTGTCACTAGGAAAACGAAAGTTAGTCTAAGTAAAAAGTAAATAAAAAACAAAAAATCAGAGTGGTACATACCTAACTAGGCATAGCACAGGCCACTTTCACTTTGTATCTTTCGCCATCATGCTATACCCAGATGGAGTGTACAGCAACAAATTTGAATTTAATTGTTAAGGTCTTTAGGCAGCTTTGTCGTCTACAACAAAGAATATCAAAATCTGGAAGCAACGTTCTGATGATGTCTATGTTCAATTCGCGAAGTCTGTGTGAATCTGAGTGTCACTTTTGAGTTTAATGATCAGCTTCCACATAACCTCGTAAGTCGTAACTTGTTTTATTCTTTCTTGGCAAAAATGCGAAACACAAAGGTAGATAATATGTATTTTTAGAGCTGTGAATGGTATAAAACTGGGCAAAATTACGTATAATATATACGTATGTCGTCAGCGAACAATTCCATTTCTTCCATATAGAACCGGAATTAAATAATTTATCCAGAATCTGGTGCAGTTATTGTTCAAGATCAAAGCACTGACAACGTTGCATTAATTTTGTGCGCAATGACGTTAAAAAATGATTATTTGATTGCCCTCTTATCTCCACGAACAGATAAGCCAGAGAAAGCGTGCACAATTGAGTTACGCCCATACAACATTGGTAAAAATTAGCCACTGATCTCATAGGATAACCAAGAACGTTTACTCTTTTCTTGAAAATGAATATGTTCGTTCTCTCCACATTTTTAACACAATTTGGCGTGTGAACCTATCCTTAGTTCGGAATCTTATTTTGTTAGATGGATCTCCACAGACGCAATCGTAGATAGCTAACGACCATAAAAAATAATGTAGTGGCAACACTATTGGAATCGTTGTAGTTGAATCATCTCTTTAAATAAGAATTTGCCTTGATGTACAGTCAAGTACATCAAGTCCATGTCGGGAGAGTAAATAATCCTGCAACGTCAGCACATGGATGAGCCATTTTTCATCGCTGATAACGAAGAAAAGACTAACCTCATCACCAATCTCACATTACACCTGCTTGACATTGAATGTCCTTGAATTTTATATAAAATGTTGACAATACAAAACCAAACAAAAAGGCGCGTTTACTCACATGCAGACCTGATCTATCAACACAGATACAAACAAACGTTTTCGAAACAGTGTTTGAAACAAACGCGCCATAACTTACAACATGACTCATAAATGATAGTGCGGTTGTTGACGTCACCTCGGGAATCATTACTTTTTCGAGGCAGTCTATAATGTGTTGTGCTTTTTTGTACATGTGTTCATTGCTTATGTTGTTCTGTAGGCTTCAGTTAACGCAGCGTTATCTTTCAGAATATGCTTGTGGCATTATCTAAAGTTTCTAATAGCACTTTGGAAAGGTTTTTGGTCTATTAGTAGGCATTTCATTGAATAAAGTGTTCCGGGGTGAAAGGAACGCCACTCGTCGTATTTATATCTTTCTTTACACAAATTTTTAGTTCTTTACTTATTCCCCAATTGGCCTGAATATATTCAACCAACAACAAATTAATGGCACAGACAGGGTATTGAATCCAGAACCACTAGCATTGAAGGTGAGAACGTTATCCATACGACTACATAGTAGTTCAAGTCACATACGTAGCCAACGATAATAGAGTTTATAATAAGGTCTTGCAGAACGTTAAAAGAGACAAAAATACAGTGACATCTTCCAAACGTATGATGGAGTATGATTATTAAAAACAATGTTATTTTCGGGACTTCACCTCCTACTACAAAATATTCTTAACAATCGCAGACTGCAAAATACAGCGGTGTCCCAGGGCACCACTTGTGTTAAATCAACACAGCATACAGTATTGATTGCGATACTGAGGGCAGGAGGAAGAAAGAAGCCTGAACGGAAATTTAAATATGGGTTACTCAGTTAGAAGTCTAGCGTTCTTAACAACTGAACTAAAGTACCAGACACAAGAAACGCTAAATTCAAACAGTATGTAGGATCAGAAATACTTTTCCGGAACCCGGAAAACAAAAAAAATTGTTCCGACGATTTAACACATAGTTTCATCACTTTTCTACTTGTCAGTTAGGTATTAGAACTCCCATTCATGGAGAATATGTTCCATGTACTATGAAAGTAAGCGATAAAGACAGTGACAGCAAACATTAGACTAGCATTACATATGCTGTTACGATAAGAAAGTCGTGATTGTTCTAAAGTATTTTTTGTCGCCATCTCGATCACTTGCTTTCATATAAATGGAATATATTCCCAGTGAATGAGAATTATGTTCCCTAACTGACAAGTAGGAAAGTGATTAAACTATGACTCAAATCACCGGAGTAACATTTTGTGTTTTCGGGTTTCGGAAATCGTATTCCTAATTCCATTGTTTGAAATGTAGTATTTCTTGTGTCGGACAAGTTAGTCCAATCGCTAAGAACGCTGAACTTGTGAGCAACTCATGTTCAAATCTATCTTCAGGCTACTTTTCTTTCCTGCTTCCAGTACCGAAATCAGCACCGCGTCTTGTGTTGATTTAACACACACAAAAAAAATATGGTCGCTGTGGGACACTTTTTTTTTCTGTACTGCCTTTTTACCTTTTTCAAAAGTTAAAACTCAGTTTTGGATATTCAGACCATTCAATTGATTTAAATTCGATGAAAAGAAATCAGGCTAATTAAAACATAATTTTAATAAGAATTTATCACGGTGATTGTTCATAATTATATTCCTTTTCCGTTTACGTATCAACCAAGAGGATACAGTTTATGAACCACCAATATTCCCTGCCACTCTCATTAGCGATTCCGACAATCCTTGCAGCACCGTGCTTCTAGTTAAACTGCCAAAAAAAAAAAAAAAAAAAAAGAAGACGGGATGACTGAATAATGCATATATTCCACTCACTTAATGTTTCCAATACTCCCGAATTTTTTTTTTTACAGCGTTTCACATTTCTCATTATATTTCGCCTAAGGAAAATCTACATGGCGAAAGGGGGGCCGAAAAGGAGGGGGTCTATTCCCCCTACCTTTTGCTAAGCATAATATACAGCATCATTAGCAGAGAGTATTTTACTTTCAATGTTATAGGGGGTATCATTAATCGAACATTCAAAGCACTTCTCCATCTTTCAGGGAGTGTTCACAATTTTACACAATAGAGGGCAGATTCTGAAAAGGATATTTGAGACGTATCTCATTCTCCCTCTCTTTTTCTCAGTGTGTGTAGGTAATATATCTCTATGTGTACGTGTGTGCGTGTCTAGGTTCCAACAGGTTCTGCTCCAACAGCTAATGAGCCAACCAGAAATCGCACTACAGAAGTTATTGAAAATTTTAACTACCTTTTCTACCTTTCCCCCCCCCCCCCCCTCTCCCTTACGATCAATACCGTCTGCCACCTGCACCTGGGGTTTTCACCGTTTTACATCTCTCGCAGTTTCCCCATTCTGCATACATACGAGCTCACAAATGGATGGGATTTCGGCTGCAAAATGCAACAGCAATATCGAACAAATTTCTTTCTTTTCTTTTTTTTCTAAAGCAACTCGAGAAAGAGTTTTAAGTGTCCTAAATCGTGAATCACGACAACATTAAAAGACAAATGAAAAATTCCGATATTTTTTTTTTAAATTATCGTTTAATTATCTTTGGTGATAAGCCTGGCCGATAGGCGGCATATATGAAACATTGTTCCTTCTCCGTCAACAACTTACGATTGGTTAGTTAACGCTCATAGCCCTCTATAAACGGAACCCGAATGACATTGGTGCATATTGCATAAGAAGCTACGGTACGTTATCTAATATGAAGGGTCCACAGAACGAGCACGCTAAGTAAGTTCTCTTACATTTGTTCTCATGTGGTATCTCATTAGGTGCATTCTCTCTCTACTGAATTAGGAGGGGAAAGAACATTCAGAGACAATGAATATCAATACAGACATATACTGATATTAATTGTAAATATCGTGAAAATAAAAAAATATTCAATTATATCAACACAAATTCCAGACATTTCAGGACAATAACACAAATAAATTTAACACCTTGGAAATGAAAAAAAAATTAATAATGAAAATGAAGAATTTCATAGTGGTTACCGTGGCTGGCTGCTGATCGGGTTCCCGGGTTCGATCCCCGGTTCTGTCACGGGACTTTTTCCAAAGAAAGAGTGTCTGGAACGTGCCCACGCAGCATCGTGACGTAATTGGAGAGCTGTTGTGAACAAAAGATAGAGGCGATCATAGTTGAGAGCTTCGGCTCTACTCTCCCAATTGTAACAGCCTAGTTGCTGTTCCATTTTTTATTTTTTATTTTTCTCCCCTTTTATTTTTCTTAGTCTCTGTTCTGTTTTCTTTCAGTGTGTTCTCTTTAGCTCATTCTCTTTGGTTGGTTTTAGACTCTTTGAGCGTTTTCCGCTTGGATTTTTCTTTGGATTTTAATCGTTATCCATCCAGGTTTTCGTTAGTCACGCAGCAATGACTTGGATCTAACGCTTGTTTTTGATTGGCCCTAGTCAATGCTTCGTGACTTGTTTTTTTGCTGATTGGTGTGAATCAGCCTTCTTCTCCGTTTGCTGGGAGAACTGCTCTCCCACGCCATGTTAGTTTAGTTCCAATTTTTAAACCGAAGCGACCAGATGCATGGGCTTTCCATCACCTGTACTTCCTAAGCCCTGTCTACGAAAGGTAGATGTAAACACTAAATTTAGCGTAATTTTTGATGATATTTCGATTGATTTCGTCCGTTCCGGAAAATTACCTTAAATCATATTAAGAAGAATAAAAAACCGATACAAGTACTAACAGGACTTTTCAGCATAATAATTTCGGAATTTTCACCGTGTTAAATTATATATTTTGTTTTGAGATTATTTGTCAAAATGTTTAATATGTTCTAAATTTTAGTATGGGGCCGCTATTGACCGAATTCTTGCATTATAAATATCGGTCCGTTAGGTTTCAATAATCATATGCCAATTTCTCGTCTCCCGTTTTTCCATATCTATTCGAAATTCCCGGTTAGCCATGTTTGACAGCTACCGCATATTTTCCATACTTGATCAAATTAGTAACATGTCTGCTCGATTATTTTTGCGTACCGTTTTGACGCTAATAGTAAATTATAATTTATTCAACATGGTTCGATAATTTTTGGTTTCAACTCCAGCCACTATTCTCCAATGAAAAATCATATTTTATAACAATATTTTGTATTTTCAAAATTTATTCAGAACGTCTTTTGTATAACGTAGTAATCATTTGTAATGACGTCACGAAATTATTAAGGTTAAAGTGATTCTTTAATTACCATACATTTTGGACTAGAACTTCTTTCGTGTAAGTAATACTGTACTAAAACTTTTCCAAATTGTACAACAATATTTCGGAAATAATTTATGAAAACATCAACGAAATTTGTTAATAATTACAGAAATTATGGACATTTACGTGTGACTACATAACTTTCAGTTCGGCTTAATTCATGTATACCAGTGATTCAAATTTGTTTGTTTTACAATGCAACAGTAATTCTGTTCAGATTCTGATAAAATTATCATAGCCGAAAGCGTGAAATATGTACATTCTAAGCAATAAATTGAAATTCTGAAATTTTTATATTTCTTCGAAAACAATCTTGAGTTTATGTTCAGTGAACGTAGTGTAGAAACCTCTCAGTTAACCAGGTACGATATAAGGCATTAGTTCATAATCCTCTTACAGTGTTTGGTAATATTTAAAATGTGCAGTGAGTTATTTAATGTTTAACTTAATATTTAGTGGAAGTTAGCTATGAATCGTTACGTGAAGTTGACAGCAATTGATACTATATTATTTCTGTGTTTCGGTAAACCTATCGTTATAAGTAATGTTATTTTAATTAGATCAGATCGGTTCATAAATCCGTAGACCAGTGGTAGGATTCTTTCGCCAGCTGAGAAGTGATAACTTGGGAAAGGAACTATATTTTGAATTTCTGGTTAATTCTGCATTGAAATATGAAGTGACTCCAGCATGTGATTTGTGTTAATATATATTATTTGCGTTTTGCGTTATGACACTACGTTTGGACTGAGTTGCGACCGTCATTCGTTGTGTTCGTTCGTCTTTATTTCAGGAATTGCGATTCCAGACTACAGGTGTGGGCCCTACTAAGGTAAAGGTAAGACATGGTCTTTTGCCACCCTGTAGACTTCGAAGTGAGTAAAGACACCGTATGAGTCACATATGAGTCGTTATGCGTATTATCGTTTAAGATTATTTCCCAAGTAAAGATTTGCGTCTTTCTTTCTTAATCTGTCGCTAATCTGAACCAGCTGGTACTTCAGAGTATGAACTGACGATCTAATTAAAAGATTGGAGGTGTCGCCTTACCGGTATTTCCTCCCTCGATCTAAATTATTTTTTTTACAGTGATCACAAGGATCTGGAATCCTCTTTCCCAGATATTCTTAAATCTGGAAGGCATTTCTGCGCCGCTCGTCTGGGGTGTAGAAAATGTTTGGAGCTAGAGGTTAGGTTAGATGCGTTGCGTGGGTACTCTAGGCTCCTGGCGACCCTATTTGTCTGTGTGATCCACTTTTGGGATCATTAGGTTGGGGTGCCGTTTCACAATATCTTGTTAGCGTGGGAGGAGTAAACTAACTTATCCTTGTGGGAGAGACCTCATCCAGTAGTGGATTAAGTATGGCTGCGAATTATGAATTATGTATATTAGAAACATTAAAGTCCGGGCAGTTTTACTATAGCTGACTTTAAATCATTTTCTCTCGAAGACATAAAAATTATCATATATATATTATTTTTACTGATCAGCGTTTTTAAATATTCGTCGTCTATATTATATACTGGTAGTAAAATTATGATATATGTGTCACGTGCATTTAAGGTACACATTATGGATGGCAAAAATATTTTTATGTATATTGCATCTTTTTACAGTATTATTTATTAGATCAGTTTTGAAATTCTTGGTTATTTAGTTCATTACTCGACGTACGAGTTATTAAAGTAATAATATTAATATATTCTTTAAACACAATTTTATTTTGAAATTTCACGATTAAATTGAATTTGTACAAATACTTACTTAGAACATTTGGTACAGGCCACTGTTTTCGTTTCAGCTCGTAGAACTTTTACTATTAGGATATCATTAGTAGTAAAATGTTCAAACCAAATTTTAAACCGATTCGGCTATTGGCACCTAGGAAACCTCCCTTGTAAGAAAATCACTGTAAAATTTATTTTTGGTAATATTCAGGACTTCCTTTTTCAGTTTTCTTAAAAATATATATTTAATTTTTTATAGGATATGAATATACATTAAGTATACTTTAGCTCACGAATAAGTATAAATAATAATAAACTTTAAAATCTGATAAATTAATCTAAATTTTGAGATCTTTAATTATACAGACTACTCACTACTTGTTTATAAGATAACTAATAGGTTCAATATTGATGGTTTTATGCAGATAGAAACTTCCGACAGTTCGATCTAATTCAAGTTTGATTTCTGTCCTTTCCGGTTTGCCTCAGGGCGACATCTCTTATGCTTTATCTAGTATTAAAGCTTCAAGATTATTTATTGAGAGTATAAATCTTTTAAGTAGGCTTTCAATAATTAGTAAATCGACCCAACTTTCGCGTTCCCAAAACTGCATTCACATATCTTTGCTGAAAAGAGTTAATTCGTGATGTTGTGATCAGTATTTCCTTACTTTTTCTGCTCTATTATTATTTTTTTTTTAAGCAACATCTCTCGTAAAATGATCTCCAAATCCTCATCAAAGAGATAACTCGAAAAATCAAATCTCCTTATTGTTATAATTTATTGTTCAAACATGTGAGGCAGAACATACGGGCGCACGAGTAGCTAATTGTATTTGTCTCGCCCCTATTGTGCAGCAATACCCACAGAGAAATGTTCATTGGCTGTTGATAAATGTATGGTAGTCTCTTTGGCCGTAGTTCGCACATTTTCACTTATTTGTTTAGTTTAGGGAGCTGAACACTAATGGTCTTTGATACGAATTTGGTATACAATGTTCATATACTAATATATGCAACGAGAGAATTCTACTTATGTTCTTAAAAATAAAGAAAAGAGAAAATAAATAAGCAATTTAATGGATGAGAAACAAAGTTCTTTTGTTAATACAACGATATGAAAAAGAAACAGGCCACCAGATTTCAAAATCTATTTAATATAATCAGATAGTACAAGACAATAAACAGAGATATTTGAATCGATATATTTGTAATTACTGTACGCGTGTTAGTTACTGGAGAAGTCAAACACTATTTAGTTAAGAGTTTTTCAGCTTATGCTTTAACAACTCTATCCTCGAATCATTTTTGTTGGGTAGTCACAGATCAAACTGTATATTAAAAAAGCAATAATATGCATTTTTACTCCTTTATCACCTAACGTGAACAACCAAAAGTGATTTTATTTGAAGTAGAGTTTGTTGACAATATTTCTGATTTTCATAACTTTGTTTTTCTTATTAGATCTGTTTAACTTTTACTGTTGTCAGATGCTTTGTTAAATTATTATAGGTGTTCTTGAAGTATTACAGTTTAAGATCAATGCATCTTTATATAAAATGTGTGTTGAACTTCTGATTCAATGCTTACTTAACTTCGTGATCCATGATGGTTCAATGTCCAGTAGTTAGACCACA
Organism: Lepisma saccharinum; assembly: GCA_022664845.1. Taxonomy (NCBI): domain Eukaryota; kingdom Metazoa; phylum Arthropoda; class Insecta; order Zygentoma; family Lepismatidae; genus Lepisma; species Lepisma saccharinum. The sequence goes on from JAGDQP010011499.1 coordinate 18,155, forward strand.
CAAATTACGTCTAATTTTCGTGCAGTCTATCAGGTAAGTAACTTGTTTTCTCTCCTTCTCTTTCTATATATAATATTCATCTCTCTGAGTGAGTAAGAACGAACTCTGTGCCTCACAGAACTGCAGAAACGTAGAAGTAATTCGGGTGAACTAGCTGTTGGGTGTTGCAAGTTGCATCTTTTGTGTGATGTGTATCATTGGCAATAACTTGTTTCTGCTTGATAGTGCTTTCAGGTATAGTGTATAAGAATGCTGACGACCGTACATAATCACAACCAGCCCACACGGAAAGAGTTGAATTCATATTTATGATTAAACCAAATAAATTTACGCGAATTATTAAGTCTTAATAATGCTTTATTTTTCCGTTATTTCTTTGATGAGAATGTATGGCATGTGTAAAGTAGAATAAGTACGTCGTACAGCACGGGGGAGGCGACTAATTATCATGAATTCAGGAGTTTGGGGACTCGAAAAATGGTGGGAACCATTGATGTAAAGCAAGGTGTGGAACAGAGGTGCAGTAAAACTGAAAGAAGGGCATATATCCAAGTTTTTTCACAAGTGAGCAATCTTTTAGAATAACGACAAAACTTAAAAAAAAAAAAAATAATTTCCACGTTCTTCTTATGAAATAAATATTGTATCTGTTTAATTCGTGGAGATTTTTGTTGGTTTACACTATGGGTGTAATATTCTTAAAAGAAGATGGGTAAACATTGAAATTCTATGGGGATTAGTACTGAAATAAATATTGTATCTGTTGAATTCGTGGAGATTTTTGTTGGTTTACACTGTGGGTGTAATATTCTTAAAAGAAGATTGGTAAACATTAAAATTCTTTAAGGATTAGTAAAACAAAATTTCGTAGACAAATGGATTTCACGTATTCTACACAAATATAATGATAAACACATTGAATAAGGAAGGCAATATTTTAAACAAGTGATGGCGGGATAAGAGTGACTTTTTTAGAAGTGTCAACTGTTGGTGGTAACACTGCTATAAAGTTCCAAAACAGGAGTTACTTTAATAAATGTTTTCTATCTATCATCCATACTTTCCTATCTAAAGTCGCTAGTCAATACAAGTGATGAAACACGATGATAAGCAATAAATAGCTTTACTAAACTGTTATTTGCATGTGGTACTAATCCATCATTGACTTCCTGTAACACATGTTATTTGACATGATAAAACAGATGTTTCGGTGATATCTTTGTTTTTACTTTACCTTTTATCGTCTCCGTATTTCTCTCTTCCTTTCCCTTCTCTTTTACTGTATTTTTCTCAATCCTATTACTTGTTAGAGCCTGTCTTGTTTCCTCGTACTGGCGCAATTGTATCTCATTGTTCCGCCTCACGACACCTGCAACGATCACGCTATCGACGGTCGTCACGCAAAGTCTCGTTTTCTTGCCTTCGTTTACCTTTCTACAGACATACACACAGAGACATTCATTCGTCTATCGACACGTTGTACGGAACATTTATTCAGCTAACCGTTTACTTAGATTAAATGCTACAGTGATGTAAACATCTGATACCTCACGAAAAAGGAATCTTTTAATTTTCTTTAAAAACTGTAAATTTTGATAGTTTTACGAATTAAATGGATCCATTATATTAACTAACGTGTTTCCCTGTAAACAATTTATCCCTTTTCAAGTTTCCAACTCATCAAAAAAATTAAAAAAGTCTGCTAGGGCAATTACACTACTTGACAGATTAAAAAAATAAATTTCCCCCATGTGTTTTATTATATCATTTAAGCTTTTTCAATATACGCTTTCACAACATTGAACTTTAAATGAGAAAATCAATAGAGAACAAATCTTCAATTTGACCTTTGACTTACTTTAAAACAACAATAATTTATGTTATTCGTATTACTTTTTTTTTAGCAGACATTTAAAATTATTGGTTCTATTTTAACAACACATTATCCACCAGTCTGTCTAACCGTTCGTAATACAGGCTAGAATTTCAAGGTATAAAGAAACTGACTTCAGATTTGATTTCAGTGGCGTCTATTTATCATTGATTCTGATAACTGTAAAGCTGGCAGGTCCTTCTCACTTGGTTAACTCCTTCATTTAAAGAATACAGGCTAGTTTCACTATACGCAGTTTCCGTTTGCGATGTGCACTGAACCTATTTGTGCCAGTTATGTGTTATTTTTTTTTTTCATAATTATTTCTTGAATATATTATCATACTTTATGGATCAATAGGCTTTAAACAAGCTTGTTGTTTTGAGTTCCACTAAACTTTGATACGATAATCTACAAAGTAGCCACAACTCAGTTTTCGTTTAGTGAATGTTGCTAAGTAAAACTGAGAATTATTTGTAAAGGGGTTACGTACAACTGCCTCTCAATTTATGTGACTTTATTGCAAGTTTCTGAGAGACTGGTAGGTAATTAGGTACAAATCCGATTTAGGCAAAACTGGAAAAAGCATTTTAGTTCAAGCTGCCACGTGTAAAGCAAACCGCCCATTGAATGTTATTTGAATAAACAAGAGGAAGTTAGTTGTAAGACAAAATTCACAGCATAGGAGTCGGCCGTTACTGCCTAAACGGAAAGTCCTTTAAAGTGATATACTTTTTACGCTTTTCTTCTGTTTTCAATCAACCTTTTATCCTATTAATCCCCTCTCACCATTTTCTCAAATTAATCTTCTTTCATCTTTTCTCCTCTTAACCATTTCTCCTATTAATTTACTATAGCATTTTCTCCTCTTATCTTATCTCCTATTAATCTTCTCTTTCCTTTAATCGTATTAATCTCATCTCGCCTTTTTCTCATCTTACCTTTCTCTCTTATTAATCTCCTCTTACTATTTTCTCTTATTAACCCCCTCCTACGTTTTTCTCCTCTTAACATTTTCTCCTATTATCTCCTCTTACCCGTTTCTCCTATTAATCTCCTCTCAAGTTTTTCTCCTCTAACCCTTTCACCTATTAATCTTATATTTTATTCTTTTGTTTGTTTATTCGCTATATAGAGCCACATAGTTGGACAAATCTAAAGTGAATTTAGCATGGCTTCCTAATTGAACCACAGGGGTAATAGAGAGCTATGACTATTTTAATTTGATTACCTTGTTTCCGTGGTAATGAAACTCAAATTCGAACACATTCTGACCAAAGTTGGCTTGATGATAGAGGGTACAACCATCAATGTCCTACCACGTTAAAAGCTGAGTCAAATTACAATTTCCTTGAAATCGATACTCAATTAGTTAACGTGCATCATGTACGGAGCTGAACCAATTCCAAATAAACTTGGTTTCTAACCCACTAATGCCTAGAAGGCATTAATCTCAAGATTTACTCCTACTAAAGTAGCGACCGGGGCAGCAATAGTAGTAATAATAGTAGTAGTAGTAGAAGTAGAACGAGTACAAAAGGGAAAAAGATGAAGTAAAGGTAGTGGAAGTAGAAAAATAGAAGTAGTTGTAGTAGGGTAAGGAAAGATGATTTGGTGGTATAGGTTATTTGGTGATAGTTCTTACGAGACCTGTCACCGTAAAGTTCATTCCCTTTCGAACCTACCATGAGGTCTGTGTATTAGCACCTTAACCTTCGTGGCATGTCATCTATTTTCAATCCACCATCTGTGCCATGTCCTACTCTCTGTAACGAAGATCAGTCATTGGAAGAAATCTAAGAGAAGCTTTGTGTTGTAATTTATGAGTACCTTAATATTAAGTGAAATCCATGGAAAATTCTTTAATTTATTTCTGTATGCCATTCTGTGCACAAGGATCTGCCATATTTTTCAAGGTCAGAAAAGTTTAAAACTCCAGTGTTTTAGCATAGACCGTACGGCATTCAGTCAATGTTATGCCTGTGAGCCTTATCTAAAACTGTGAAAAACAGATGAATTTTCTCCAGGACTTTCGGAAGTGAAGGGCACCTCTTCAGAAAAGCATGATGATGCCTGGATGTGTACGAAATGTAGATTCTGGTATTCACAAGATGTCAAAAGCATGATACATAACCATGTTCATGCGTGACGACTCTTGTGTAAAATCGTATGGCATGACCAGGGATCGATCCGACGATCCCTAGCACCAGAGGTAAGCGCTGTAGCATCTGAGCCACCGTGGCCCTAATAAAGAGGAAGAAATAAGAATAGTAGTAGGAATTTTGAGTTTTATTTATAGCGTTTGGGCATCTCTGGCTCAGGCTGCGATAAGGTAGGGGAGAGAATATTGGAAGGTAGTCGGTCATGGCAAAGTTTGTATAGGTACAATCCCGGCATTTGTCTGGTGTGACTGAGAAAAATCCTTTAAAAATACTTCTGTCAGGATGGGGGGACGTTGGGATCTTTTCCAGTACCTTGCGATTGCTAGGCCAACGTTCTACGGAGTTACAGTCACTCTGTAATAGTAGTAGCAGTAGAAGTAATAGTAGAGGTAAAAGTCGTAATAATAGTGGTTGAATTTGGAATGTATTTATGACCTTCAATCATCCATGAGTCCATGACGTAGGTCGCGGTAAGATAGGGGAAAGAATGGTAAAAGGAGTGCACCAGGGTCAAATTTAAAAGTATTATCTCGGCATTTACCTGGTGGGACAGACGAAAAATCTCAGTCAGGATGATTATCCACTGGTATGCAGAACCTCAGAGCCTCCCGAATATAACGTAACGCTCTACCAAGTGAGTTACGGCGGCTTGTTTAGTAACAGTATATGAGGAGCCCCGATACAAAACCAAGTAAAACTGGTTCGAAGCGGGCTTGTACTCTCTGAAATGCACTGTACCGAGATGCATATAGCATTCTTTGTGAATCTAATTTATTCTGTGTATAAAACTAGTCCAAAATCCTAAGTTAACTTTAAAATCGAGTTTCAATATTAACTAAACGAATTTTGAAAATTTCGAAGAAGAGACACGAAACGAACTTGTCTCAGAAAGGAAATGAACTCAAGAATGTTGTAGTATATAAATGCTTAAAGCAATGGAAATTGTTTACCGAATTTGAGACATTTCAAAATCTTTCAATCTCTATTAACGATTGGTTCCCACGTAGCATCCTGAGTGTATGTCATCGTGAGAAAGCTCAGGCCAATCCTTTCCTTAAACACAGATTTGGTGACAACTAAAACCATTGGTAGAACCTATATATTTCACTATCGAATTGTTGGTGAAAAGAATAGAAAGTTACGAAAGTATTTTGGAAATTCAGTTCAATAATATTTAGCCATACTTAAATAATTTTTGCAAATCAATCTATTGTAAATAATGAGGCAGAGCAGAAGTGAAAACTTATCATTACTGTGTGCCTACATTCCTTTATTACAAAAACACTGAATTTCAAGTGATATTTAATAAGTTTTGTTCAGTGAAAATAACAATTTGTATTACTATTAAGTCCGTACAATTCAAAATTCATCTAATCCAGAGTTACGGAACTAAATAAGATGAAACTACTAACATTAAACTTGGAAAACCTCTTAAAATCATCTTTCCCATAAAACTTATCTGTATCACAGTAGAAGCTTCATCACATAAGACTTTCTAACACAGGAAAATTTCGTTCTTTTCAAAAAATAAAAATAAAAGAAAACTCCTTGAACTATCAATTTATTGCCTCTCAAAAATAGTTTGTGTAATGTACTTCCAATATTTGAAAATCAATGACAGGCACAGCGATTCATATTTTATCATCGTTTTTCTTTCTATTAATCTGTTCCCTCTCAAGAACTGGGAGGCAAAGAACGGCCCCTCTAAACTCAAACCTGGAATTTTGGAATTTTGCACTCCCAATTCATAGGTACAGTTTTTACAGTGTATTCTCCCATCTCAGCACCCTAATTTTTTCCTTACATTGTATCATTTCTTGTTAATTAACGATACTACGTATTTTTAGACTATTATTATAATATATAGAAATATGTAATAATATGGTTATTAATTACTGGAAAATAGACATGTTCCGGAAAGCAATATACGCCTTCATACTTCTCTGAAACCTAGCGTGATGAAATCATTCTGATTTGCAACTCTTGGGTTCAGCACATGCAAATACATGTACGTAAGAAATTCCAACACAAGCTCAACAACGACAAAATGGATGTTATACAACAAGTGCTATCGTAATGCAAATCAAAGCAGTAAAAACATGGTGATGTGATTTTAGTCAAATAACCATATCCCAACAAAACAAACAAACATGTAGTTTTGAAGTAGTGTTTCCAAAAATTAAAACTTTTTCTCTAGCCGAAAACGTAGTTTGATATTTAGGACTTGATAGCGTGGTTAAATGTTCGGTTCTCAAGCTTCTGTTGTTTCAATGTTTACCATGGTTGCAATTCTCTCTCTCTCTGGGTACAGACTACGATTTTGACTTAATGTGTTCGACGGAATGCATAAATAACTCCCGTGCAATTGTTTCACCTCACATCATTCGTAAACCCATTCTCCACTTTGGTAACCACTCGTGTTAGAAAGTTTACCGTTTACATTGGTTGTGTAGAACACAAAATGGTAAACAAAGCAATAGTGTTTACCCCTCTCCCAACATAGAAAGCAGTGGGGAGAGAAAGACAGACAGACAGACAGAGAGAGAGAGAGAGCAGAGCGGAAGAGCAGTCAATTGAAGTCGATTTAATGAGTAAACAAACATTAATTTTGCAGCAAAAACCGATGTTCATTTTGATGTATCTAATAGTACTGGAACAGTTACATTCTGAGGGTGTCTCCCTTGTTTAGATTCAGTTTTACTAATTAAATGAGCTTTTATTCCGAAAATTTATATTTTCTTACAGCAGGCGTAGTGTTTAGCAGAAGTCTTTCTTCTATTCTTTGTCTGAGGAATTTCCATAACTCCATCCCAACAAATGTCCCTCTTTCACTTTACACTACATTCTGCGTCTCTTGAACCTCCTTTTCTGTTGTTATGTATATGTGTATACTTACACAGAGAAAAACAGTTTCTTAAAATTGTGAAAATAAATTACGGAGAAACAATGTTCTTAGGAATAAGATATTAGCATTCTCATTTAAATGAAAATGAGAGCATGCTGGTTTGTAAATAAGATTATTGATCTTATTTTATTTCGCAGTCCCGGTTTATAGAAAATGTCTAATTGGATTATTTTTTTGTCCGAAAATTTGGACAATCTGGCAACACGTAACCAATATATAGACAGCTAACTATCTGAGCAAGTGAAAAGTTCTTTTCAAATCTAATTTAGTTTTAGTTTGATATTGCTTTTTTGTGCTCCTTTGGAGAAGAGATGGGTTACTTTCAGTCAATCAGAATGTTCATTTCTCTCTCTCTCTCTCTCTCTCTCTCTCCTTTATTTGCTAATTACAATACCTGATTGAGAAAATAGTTTCATTGTTTAATGCCTAAAATTGTAACAATTCGTATTATGGGTGGGCATGAAGAAAGTTCCATGTCTGTCAGAATGAGTAAGCAATGCTATGATATTTAGACCTAATAATTATAATAAAAAAATCCGAAATCTCGAGATTTCTCGAGGGCCGTTATTTCCCGAGGTTCGTGAGCCTTGGAACTTCTTGGAATAACGTGATTAACAATTTTTGGAAATTCCGGATTACGGTACACAATTTTAAATTAGCTTACAACATCATAGAATTTCCTTCTCGATTCTAATATCATAACGCTTAGTTCACTTACCTGAATCTTTTTTCATTACATCGGTAATTGGTAAGCTGGTAGCTAGTTTTGTTGAAATGTTCCATCGAATGATAGGTAGGCTAACCGGACAATCGCTACGAATTGAAAGCGCATTTGGGACAGGTAGAAAGTCACAACCGGATAGTAGAGAACTGCACGGGCTGAATGTTTCGGTCCAAGCCCAATCCAGCTCGAATATACCTAGGCCCAGTCCAGCCCAGCTCGGGTCCGGAAAGTTTTGGAATTTTTTGATGGATGTATAAATAGTTAAGAAATAACTTTACACCATATATTACCTAAAGACAGCCATTAGGTACTGATACTGCTGGTAGCTTACATAATCATCGAACTCTAGTAGCTCATGGATCATGGCTCATGCCTCATTCCATGTCAAGTTATCCAACATTAGTTGCATCAGTACTTTAGGAAACTCTAATATTTTGTACATGACTTCCTACATGTATGAGGATATCAGCACCACTTTTGAAAAAAAAAATGTTATACGCTTATTTGTCCCGCGGCGACTATGTTTCCTAAATGGCGGATGGCGTTTTTGCTCCCGTAGCCATGTACAGAAACCTTAATATCTCAAAAGCTAGAAGAGCTAGAGAGATGAATCCAAAACCGTTGGGTAGCTCCTGAGCATAATTTGGAGATTCAGAAACACTTTTGCTCAAAAATGAATTTATTTATTCTGAAAAAAAAAATGAGTAACGAACTTGTTGAAAATTGGGTTTTGAAACCAGATTTTCTTTGTGAGGGGGTTCAATACAAGGTTGCAATTTTGCGTAATATTCAGACCTACGAACAGAGTGTCTTTACGCAAAAACACATGGCCTTGAATCACACCACTCCTGTTCTAAAGGCGGGGCTGTAGTCGAGGGTATATACCCTCTGGTTAAGGGTATACATTAGCTTATACCTTCTACTACAACACGTATACTTTGTTTTCGTTTCGTGTCCAGTGTCTATTTAATTTGGTTCTAATACCAGTGAGTTTATTACTGTGAAATACGTTTGATTTCATATGACTAGGAAGATAATGTTGAGAAGAAGGGGATATAATTAAACACATGATACCTATCAATCTTTTATCGACATGTCTTGAGTACTATAATAATTTTGTAGAAACGCGGAAAACGTGTGCAGTTACTTTGAGCAGAATTTGTATTACTTGGTTAGGCGTCTAGCTGTAGATCTTGAGTAATATGAGATCTTTTAGTTTTCAAAACCAGACTGAACTGGATTAGTAACCGATACAGATGTTTGCCAGTTGTTCAAAAGTCTCAACAATACTCTCGTTTCTCACTCCTTCAACAAGATGCTGCGAACTATAAAATTTCTTCTGTGTATTTAATGAAAGCTTTTACCAGAAATTTATATTCATTGCTGAAAGTAAATTGCAGCATAAAATGGGTCTAGTTCCGTTTATTAAAATTAGGCTTCTTTATACCTTTCTCTGGCAGCGTTTCCGACGGTATATTTGAATTCCATGCCCCAGGAAACATATAACTGGATATCTCAATCAACTATGTCCACCATTTTAAAATGTTGAGAACCGAGGCCCATGTCGGGCGCCATGTTGAACATTTCTCAATGGGAATATCAGGTAATGTTTTAGATAATTTATTTAAAATCCTTGACCCCTTCGTATATACCAATTACAAAATTTTAATTTTCTTATAGTCGCCATTTTGTTTTTATTTGCCCTAATAAAATTTGTGGGTATCACATTGATTTTCTTGTACTTTACAATAAAAGAAAGAGAGTGAGGCATATCTCACACTTGTATCATCAAAGAGCCCACGGGATATTAAAAGGAAAACGGTCTTCATTCAGGTAAAGTTTCACTAAACCTAGCGTATACCCTGTGAATTTTTTTGGACTATAGTACTGTCTACAGGGGTTCACACATGGCTCTTAGCCGAAAATGCCGGATCGCACTTAAGTCTCAAATAGGTCCTCACGAAGAAACCTAAAATTTTGTGTTAAGATAGCCTTGTATGCGGCCAACTCATAGTAAATATTGCAATTTTCATTTCGAAGATCAGTGCAAACGGATTTTATCGTCCATATCGTGCAAATGCGAATCTGGTATCTTTGCCAAGATTTCTTTTTTGGTACAAGTGTTGAATATGAGGCAGAAATTTTCTTTAATGTTTCGACCTATTAACAAAGTGTCTACATGCCAAAAAAAAATGGCGTCGAATTACATCCCTATTTTCCTACGAAGGCTCTTCGCCATAAAATGCTATGCTGTATTTTGGACTTAAACCTCAAATAAACCCTCATGAAAAAGTGTGAAATTTGGTGTCAAGGAAGCTTTGTATGTGCCCAATTCACAACAAAAGTTGGAAAAGGTTTAGTCAGTGCATACTACACTACTTGAAACGCTCAATTTTAACTCTCATGAACAACCTTTCCTTAAAAGAAAAAAAGTTATAATTCTTACTATGGCTTGGGAACATACAAGCCTTCCCTGATTAGGGTGACCAGACTTACTATTGTTAAGACTATTATACCCTTTTAGAGGTTCAAATACTCTATACTCTTTTCTATCCCAAAATATTTCCTATTGTACTCTTTTCCTTATCTTTAAAAAAATTAATCTACTTTGTAATTGAACGTTTTCAACATTTCTTAATTCGGAATACTTTATACAAGAAATGTACTTAAAGTTAAACATCAAATCTAATGAGAGAAGGAACGAACGTACGGGATTTTCAAGTGCAATTTTGACCGTAGAGCTAATACATTATATCAATATCACCAGATTGCTTGAGCTGCTCTGTCGATTGATCTAATTTTTTCTAGTGATTTTTGTATAATCTTCAATATTTTCGAAGAACGTTAGGTAAACTATGACGAGACATGATTAGATTATTACGTAGACTAGAAGCACGTAAATGAAATAAAGACAGCAGCTTACAATTATCGAATCAATAAGGGAAACTGAGAGAATTTCGGTTTGGAAACGTTATGAAAAATTGAAAAGGAGGATACAACAACAGCGGACGTTTCTTTTCTATATTTCCAATTTCTGAGGAGGTACAGAGAGAGAATTTAACAACTTTTTCATTTTCTTGCTAGTTTTATAGGCTTTAATGGTAGCAATTACCAAGATTTAATGTTGCTTTCATATGCTTAATGCTTGCATTTGCGCCTGTACAGCATGTTATACTCTCTCTTTTGTCAACACATTTCTCGTTACCCTATCCCTGGAACCAAATTTTAGACATTTTCATGAGGACCCAGTTGAGATATTTAAGGCTGAAATCCAGCATTTTTCAACGAAGGGTTATTTTTGGACCCGCGTAGAAAAAAGAGAGGTGTGATTCAACACGATAATGTTTTGCATACAGACACTCAGTTAGTAGGTCTAAATATTACAAAAATTCTAACCTTCAACTCCTTCTTCCTAAAAACAATGTGGCCTTTTTAAAGATATCGCATTTACATTTGAATGCTATGACCGAGAAAAGCCGCTTGCACTGACCAAATATCTTCAAAATAAAAGTTGCAACTTTTTTAATTGCAAATTGGCCGTATACGTAGAAGGATTCCTTGACATCAAATTTTAGTTTTTTCATGAGCACCCATCTAAGATATTTAAGCCTGAAATCCGTCTTTTTTCGGCGAAAGGCCATATGTGAGCCCCCGTAGAAGACGAAGAGTGTGATCCAACGCCACGATTGTTTGTATACAGGCACTCAGCAAGCATGCCTAAATATTATAGAAAATTGCAGCCTTCACAACAAGAAATGGTTTCAAAATCCTCTTTTATGCAATTCATTACTCATATTTCAGCCTAGTTTTTAGAATAAACGAAATAATTTAAAGAAAATTTGCATCCAGATCTTGAAAGTACACTTCAGGATCGTACACTTCAGGAAAGTACACTACACATCAGTTTCAAAATTCATCTCTCTAGCTTTTCTAATTTTTTAGATATTCAGGTTTTATGTACATACGATCAGAAACGTTATCCTCCATATTGGAAGTATTGCCGCCCCGGGAAAAATAAGTGCAAAACATTTTTTTTAATTGTTCTGATACCCTACTTCATGTAGAAACCCACGTGCGAAATATGATATATATATTTCCTAAAATGGTGATCCAACTTTGTTGACACCTGCAGGCGAATTCGTTCCTCTGTCCATAGCACATTCATGATGGAAAATGCACGTTAGCATTAGGTTCATGAACACTAAGAATGAATTCATAGTCATGAAAAACGAAAACTGGGACAAACAGGCGTTCCGAAAACATTTTTCGGGACAGTTAATTATTTCATTCAAAACCTGGACTGTCCCGGAAAATAAAGACATCTGGCAATCATATTCCTGGTCCTCGTTGCTTTCGTGGTACAGGATTATGCTGACATTGTACTCATAAGAAAGATCGATAATTCTTTCAACACAATCAAGTGGCCGTCCATACTGAATGGATTGTGGGGGAGTGGTTTGACGACAGTAATAGATTTTCCTGCGCAGAGTCCTGATTTGAATCCAATAGAACATCACTGCGCTGGTTTGGAATGCCGAATTCATACCCTAGCACACCGACCCATATCGATACCTCTTGTCAATTCGACACTGCGCGAGGAATGGACTGTCATTCTCCAGGAAACCCTTCACCAGCTTATTGAAAGTATGCCTGTGAGAATGCAGGTTGTCACCAATACCTTATTGACAGCCAGTGTTCCCCACAGACGACTGCCCAAATTTGTACTTCATTTTCTGGTGAGTCCGGATATTTTTGATCACATAATGCATATCAGAAAAACCTGAGAAAACCCGAAGGCGTATTACGTTAGCGTAAAACTGAACGTTATTAGGTCATACAATCATACCAGTGAAATTTCATGTTATTTTTCAATGATTTTGTAGAAAATTATTTTTATTCCCAGAGAAGCGCAAAGTAATAAATAAATCCTAATTGGTTCTTTGCTGTACGCCGCTTCGCCTGACATAATGGTTAGTAGGTATGCTAAGCTTGTCAGATTGGGAAGGAAATCTGTATACCTTTTTTAAAAAAAACAGCACCAACCAATATAATGTTAATTAGAAACCTTTCATTTACCACATATCTGTCATCCTCTTTCTCTTGCCTTCACTTTGTCTTTTGTTGCTGTTTCTCCTTTTTAGTCCTTCGAAAACACTGAAGGTTAAAACAATCACGCAAATTTGCCGGAATGTTCCCACAGACTTGAGTTTACTGACTTAAATGGACGTCAACACATTTCCCCACCATGAACTCTACCGCAAAATGTCCAGATCTCTCTAGAAATTAATCAGCACGATTTTCCATAAAATACTACTAAGTTCCCTTCTGTCTCCTTGTCCTTTCGTGTTGTTCCTCTTGTTCGTCTTACACGAAACAAACGTTTAAAGAGAAAACAAAAGTCACGTAATGATTGTAAAGCATGCCGAAATTGATTTCAGAATTTGTAATGAGGATGTGATATTGAAGAAGTCAACAGAAAGAAGGAGAACGGTTTTATTGCCAAGTTTTGAAATTGTAGTAGGTATGAAGTTACCAAAAGACATTCTTAAGAGATACACCTGGTTGTTGAACTTAGCGGTCTTGTTGTTCACTTGGAATCTAGTGATATTTGTAGCTTCAATAGTCTAATATATAATCAGTTAATTTTTACATTTTTTTAAAATCTTATCATCGTCTTGAAGCTGTATGAAGAAATCAGACTATGAGCTCAATGTGACCTGTATCCCGTGGCTTCTGTTGTCGACGTATGTTTTGGTTCCACTTGTCCAAAGAACGCATCACGAATTTTCTTTAGCGATGTGCTTGAAGTGTGATATGTGAGTTCTCCTTGTTGATAGAAGTTGTACTTCCGCTCCTCAGAAGTTAGCTGTGCACAAAACTGTTCAAAAATGTTCAGGCAATCTTCAGTATGAACAGTGATGTCGAAAAATGTTGGACTACAATCAGTGATTCAGATATAGCAAACCAAATACCAACTTGAAGAGTTTTTGCAGCGATTCTTCATGAATTACGTTTGACATTAGTGGTAGAATAACTAGTGTTTTCAAATTTCACGTGACTGAAAAGATGGACCCAGGTCAATCATAATGTAAAGTTGCGGGTCCGCATTAGTACTTTCACAGTTTATATTGACCTGCTCCATTAAACAGATCAAAATACAGTAAAGACATGTCTTTGTTCCCGGCACCACCACTTGCCACGGCAGGACGACACTAGTGTCTGACTGTGCCGTAGTAGCGTTGTGTGACTACCACGTTTCACGTTACCATTAACTTTGCTTTACGGGTAAAATCTATGCTGTTTTTGCCTCATACGCATATCTGTTTGAGCCGGGCTATTTTCATCTAGAATACGCTGTACTTGGTTGGATTTAGAAACAATCTTTAGGATTGAGGTTCTCCCTGGTTTTGCGTCAGTCACAATATGCGAAGATCGGGATAGTATTTAGAAGTTAGGTCAGGGATGATATACACCCATCTCTTCGTCAAGAAAAATAGATAAGTTAATAAGGTTACTCTAAAGAAAGAGTCCAGGCGACTTGATAGCCGTGTGGGTTGGGGCGCTAAGCCAGCGACTCGAACGTCCCGGCTGGGGCTGTGTGAATTTTAACTAGCATCGCATTCATAATTGTGACGGGCCGAAGTCAAAGTTACTAAAAATGACCCATACAAAGTAAAGTATACAAGTTTACAAGAAAGAGTCCAATAATAATTCAAGAAATGAAACGAAAATTTAAGTTTAACTTATAAGAAACATTATCTAAGTGTCATCTCCGATTTTCTGGAAACTTTACACGTCTGTAGAGGGGTTAAAATTAACAGACATGCATAGTTTTTATTTGTTTCGTCCCAAAAATGGTTTGAGGGGGCAAAACCCCATCCGAAGTTCAAGAATGGCAAATTGTGAAAGTTCTACAACACAAAATGTTCATTTCCGATTTCCTTGAAACTTTGCAAGTGTGTAAAGAGTAGTAAAATTAGGACATATTTTTGGTCTTTTTCTTTTGTTTGGGCCGGAGAACGGTTTGAGGGGGCATTCCCTCCATATTTCAAGTGAATGAATTTTCATTTATAGCCTTCAGGCATCTAAGGCTTAGGCCGGGATAGGGAGGAGACAGGATTCGGGAAGGTGTCGGCCAGAGACTAGCTTAAAGGTGTCATCCCGGCATTTGCCTGGTGTGACTGAGTTAAAACCCGGAAAATCCATATTTCAAGAATGGCAAAATTTTGAAGTGCTACAACACAAAATGTATATCTCCGATTTTCTTATAACTTTGTAAGTGTTTAGAGGGGTTAAATATAAGAGAAGCGTAATTTTAGTTTGGGTCGATATGTATTATTTTAAGATTGGGATTTTCTTTTTGTGAGGAGATTTTAGGATGCCATATTGTTAGTACATAGTGACATTAATCTAGAATTTCTCACACATAATTATTTGTTCTCTCCTAGATTTCAACACGTCTTCCAATATGCAGGCGTGGTTACTTTAACGAGGCCATCTTCATTCGAGAACCCAGGGGCATTCTTCTTTGGTGGATACAATAACCCTACATGCGATATTTGTGAAGAAGTGCCAGTAATATGATGTGCATAGTGTCAACGAACATTTTGTTTATATATTTTGTAGAATACTATTATTGTTACGTTTATGTATCTTGAAACCTAGCAAGAAACCAAGTGTCAACTTTCTTACTAAAATTTCTAGTTCATTTATACTACTTTGAATATCAATGACAATAACAGGTACATGTGTTAATTTCTGAAAGTAATTTTATAATATACGTGTACATGCTGTGGCAGCTTATAATATACGTGTACATTGTATAAATGATTTGTATAAATGTATCGTTCGGATTTGCGAAAAAATATGGGATATCAAGATCATGACTGAAAAGTTTACCTATTCAATTTTCTGGCGTTATCCAATCGACTACTCTTCTCTGGTCCCCTTGTGTTCATAGATATCAGTATACTTTTTATATGACGCAGACCCTTCCTCTCCATTGTCTTGTTCATACATGAAAACAACTTGTCTTATTTGGGCATGTCTACAACTGCAATCCCTTTGGTGGATACTGTGTTATCTATGGGCAAAATTTGCATTATTCACTGCACATTCCTTTGACTTTTGGCGCTCCTACATCGTGTTAAGCTTGAATTTTGTCGGGGGAGTTGGTCTGTTTAACCAAAAAAATCATGCCTCTTAATTCCCTACAAACATTCGAAGTTTAGAGGAAATGGAAGTTCAACATTTTATATTTTTGCACACATCGTGACGTTCTTGAACTTCAGATGGGAGTTAACCCTCCACCCCACTCAAACAGTTTTAGGACCTAAAGTAAAATATCTGGTGTAGTAAAAAGTAATCCATTATTTTGCCAATAGATGGATTCAGTGATCTGTAGCTCGCGTTGTATAAGTCCGATCGGGTTCAACGAGATGGTGTTCAAACGATGAGATTGAGTACTACAAACACTGTTCAGATAGTTGTGATGAGATGACTCAGTGTTGTGTGAGCGCGCGTCAAAATGGACACTAGCAAAGAGAAAATACGCTATATTTTACAGTTTTTCTTCGATAACGGCGAAAACGTAAGCCAGGCGGCTGCAAATGTGAATAGTGTTTATGGTCCTGATACTGTAACAGCCAATCAAGCGCAATTTTGGTTTCATCGATTCCGTGCCGGTAATTATGACGTTAAAGATGTACCACGCACTGGAAGGCCAAGTGTCGAAAATGTCGATAAAATCATGGACATTGTCGCGTCCGACCGTCATGTAAGCACTGTTTCGATTGCCCAAGAGCTAAACATTGCACAAAAAACCGTGTGGAACCATTTGCATAAGGCTGGATACAAAAAGAAGCTTGATGTATGGGTGCCACACGAGTTAACACAAAAAAACCTCATGGACCGAATTTCCATCTGCGAATCGCTGCTGAATCGCAACAAAAGCGACCCATTTCTGAAGCGGTTGGTGCCTGGTGATGAAAAGTGGATCACTTACGACAATGTCACGCGAAAACGGTCGTGGTCGAAGCGCGGTGCGCCGGCGCAAACGGTGCCCAAGCCAGGATTGACGGCCAGGAAGGTTTTGCTGTGTGTTTGGTGGGATTGGCAGGGAATTATCTACTATGAGCTGCTCCCCTACGGCCAAACCCTTAACTCGGAACTATACTGTCAACAATTGGACCGTCTGAAGGCAGCAATCGCCCAGAAGCGGCCAGCTTTGGCCAATAAGACAGGCATTGTGTTCCACCAGGACAACGCCAGGCCACACACATCGATAGTGACCCCTCCAGAAGTTCCGGGAGCTTGGTTGGGAGGTTCTTATGCATCCACCTTATAGTTCGGACCTGGCAACGAGTGATTACCATCTGTTCCTGTCCATGACGAACACGTTTGCTGGTGCAATATTCGCGTGAAGAGAGGCTTGTGAACATCGACTGTCTCAATTTTTTTGCCAATAGGGACAAGGGCTTCTATGAGAGAGGCATCATGATATTACCTTCCAAATGGCAACACGTTATCGAACAAAACGGCGCATATGTGATCTAAATCGGATCATTCTAACTATGGTAAGTCAAGCCTTCAATGTCATGCAAAAATAATGGATTACTTTTTACTACACCAGATATATGTGTCTGCTTATTTTAACCCCTCTACAAACGTGCAAAATTTAAAGGAAATCGGAGGGAGGCACTTAGATAATGTGTCTTGTTAGTAGTAAATCCTTGTAAGGCAACACTCTCGCACATGTAATGAAGAAGAGCCTCTCAACATTGAATATGAGTGCTCTTCCTTGCTCCTTTATTTAGAAAGATGAAAGATTAACGAAGAGTGCTTTGTAATAATGAAGAAGTCTTACAGTGACACAATGACCCAGTGTCACACTTCTAGAATCCAATTAAGCATTTGGTTCGTTAAATCTCTTGATTCTTGACATCCTTGAAACAAGAATCAGGCTTAATTTCATTCTCCTCTACGTTTCTTTTCATTCCTTGGTCTCTCCTTTTTGTCTTTCGCCTCTTTTCTTTTTTATGCTATAGAGCAGGAAAAGATCGAAAGTCACTTATATTCAGTTCTTGTGAACTGATTCTCTTATTTTAAAGAAATAGAATCTTCTGCTTATTGGAGAACTTGCTGGTAGCCACGAAAAACAAGTTTCATTCAACGGTGTCTTCTCGTTGCCATAGCTTCATCTTTCTTCTCGTTTCGTCGCTTTACAACGAATGTTTCGCTGGGCGTTTTTTGATTCGTATTCAGAATATTAACAGTTAGGCCTATTTGTAAACGAGTTTGAACTATTTTTATTGAGTTTTCCTGAAATGCTAAATTTAACATGTTTGGTATAGATTTTTACGATAATATGAGACTGCAACAATGTGAGTAAAAGAAGATTGCTATTCTGCTGAGTTTCCTAAAGGACTTATATTGTGAACTCTGATTGGTAGATGAACGAAAAAGGAACACTAGACAACCCTTGAGGAAAGAGCTCAGAATGATGAGAATGTGCTCGATGAAAGAACGTGGAACTTAAAAAATAATCCGTTAACATCCAAGTTATTAATTTGTTTTGAGCTGTATTGAATCGATTTGCCAAAATATTATTTTTACTTAGAAGTGGAGAAAGATTTTAAATATTAGTGCGAAATGAAATATCTGTGAAAAATGTTGAAAATGGAATTTACCATATACGAATTGGATCGCCATGTTATTTGAACCCTGTATGTACGAAGGTATATTTTGTAAAAGCTAGTTTTAATTATGTCAATGAATACTGTAAGTATTCTTTTTGCTGTGTCTAATGTTTAATTCAGTGCTGAATGAAGGATTGCGCTGAAGAAAGTGGATTCTGTTTTTTTAAATATCTGAATTGAATGAACCATATTTTTGGTCCTATCGGGAAATGTTGTAAGATCTATAATCACAATAAAGTGGGCACATTTAATTGGTCATTTTATTTAATCGCTGTTCATCGGTACAGAGAATCTATCTATCTCCTGTTCTGAAATTTTGTTTTTACCTTTGTTGTTCTTTCTTGTATGTGGTTTTCCTCACTCTATTTCATTATATATTATTATTTACTTATATGTGAAGTTGTATTGTTCTTCTATTGTTTGACCTTTCAACTTTGATGTACGGATGTTGTAATTTTCTATGTTCTGACCACCGTTAATTTCTATTTCTTTACGTTTATTGACATTTCACCTTGCTTTTCCAAGATATTACATGTTGTTGAACCTTGTTGTTACCACCCATTAAATTCATTTTATCTTTTTATGTTATTGATCCATACCAAAATCGATTCTTAAAATTCTTTGTTTCATTTCTAAAACAAAGAAATGTACGCACACGTGTGTTCTAAGGGAATAAGACAGACATTTGTTTTTATCCTAAGATTCCACATGTGTTAGGAATACCAAGCTGAGTTCGATGGGATACAATTTTCGTTATAGTGATTTGGACAAATGCCAGATATCCTTCTACACGACTAACTTACCTAACACGTAGCATATGTTGTCTTTCTTTTCATCTTGTGCAAGCAATTATCATTGCATGATTCAGGCACGACTTCAGATTGCATGCGCCAATGTATGCATATATGTCTGTCATTTGTGTCACGTTACATCAATTATTTCTTCCTAATCGGCTAAGAAATTGCTTTTACAATGTGAAGGCCTCGTGACACTAATTCAATTTGTTTATGTGATTCCATAAAGAATATTGCATACGGAAATTGTTGTGACCTTAGAATCTAAAGGGGAAACCAATGTAGTATTTTCACCTCTGTAGCATTTTCGTGTCATTGAATCTCATATTTTAGGCTACTTTGGCTCAAGCTCTCTAAAAATATGTCAGCTACATCGTGTAGTCAGACAGGATGCGGATTTCCTGCCAATCGAAAGAACAAAAGTCTAATAAATAAGTTGGTTTTATTAACAATTAATCTGACTTGAATATCGCAATATTCGATAACAAAATAACATTTCAACTTATTATATTTTACTACAACTAGAATTTACGTTTTAAGTAAATATTTACAAACATATGGAGCATTATGAAATATCGCTTGAGGTACAGTTTGATAGAATGCTATCACCGTGTTCAGTTAGTGGTGGTGTGGATTTTGTAAATAAAATAAGTAAATTTTAGTTAAAGCACTTGTTGAAACCACTAGACGTAGATATGTGAACTTCGAGTATTATGATATATCATTATGATATGGCTATTGCATGCATATATTGGATATTTAAGATTGTGTACTTATAATGATAATTGATAAACAATTACGATTAAGGAAATTGTTGTGTGATTTATAAAAAATATAAATTTGGAGAATATATATGGAATTGTCAGGTATTATGAGATACTTAACTGTTGTTTGGTAAAGTGAAAATTTAATGGCATGAGAAATATAAGGAAAAAGTGGTTGTCGTTGCAGAAATGCCGAAACACATTATTTGCAAAAGTCCTCTATATTTTTCTACAGCTGCACAATCGTTGTGCGTCAGCACGAAAATAAGAAATGTATCCACAGATCTCCTCTGGAACCGTGAGCAACATATATATATATATATATAACAAAAATGTATTACCCACTACGCACAGTACTCATATAAGCACTGATCGAATATGAAACTCTAAAATCAAGAACTAGGGCTACTCTTTGTGAATAAACTTCGGGCACCAGATTACTTTTTTATGACGCAATACACGCTACTAACGCACAACTCACAGGATGCGAGTTCAGTGCTAACTCAAAATTCAATATTATCCTCCTCATCTACTAACCTACTATCATTGCATTTTACTTGCTTTTAAACATGTTAATTGAATAAGCTTGCAGTAAACTTACCAATAAAGTGTATTAGCTTGTATTGACTTAGCGTAAATCTACGTTCTATCAACTCCTCAAATTTAAAGTAAGTTGAGAAAATCCAGAACAGAACCAATATCAATCTTACGATACGCTTGTTGGATCAATTCAATTTGAGCAGCTAAAAGTCAAGGGCAAATCAAGCTTCAAATAGATGTCTAGTATCAATTCAAATTGAACATGTCAAAATCAAGGTAACGTAAAGCTTAAAATACGTGTATAGTACCATGTAAATTTAAACACATCAAAATCAAGGCAACATCAAGCTTAAAATAGGCGTAAATTTAAGCACGTTAAAATCAAGACAAATCCGAAGCTTAGTTTGGTATGTAATTTCAAATCAATTTGAACGACTTATAAATCAAGAAAATGTCAAGCTTGATGAAGTTTACATGATGTCTAGTATATGTCTTTGTTTTACGAGATACGGAAGCAAGTAATTCAAGATCCATATTTGTAGGTATTCTGAATACATTGTAATTCCACACTATTTTTTGTACAAGTTCAATCAGAAATTCACGATCAATTTTGTGAGAAGATAAAAATAAAACTACTACGTACTGTTGAAAAGTATTCACTGATTCTAGAATTACTTTACTGTTCACACACTGCACATTGTTAAAGAAAATCAGTTATCTTATTTTGATACATTTGTTCTCGAATTCTGTTCACGAAATGAAAACAGTTTGTAAATAACATCTGGATGATCTCTGATTCAACCATTGATTTGCGTCGAACTTCTTTAATACGTATATAACGATAAAAGTTATGAATATACTGTTCTTTGTAGCTCAATTTGTTAAAACAATGAAATGTGCTTCAAATACAATTGTTGCAAAAATTGCTATAGATTAGGACACAAGATAAAAAAGTGTAAATTGGGCAAATTCATATACAAGAGTTCATTTGAAGCATTTATCTGAGACTTTCGGTGTTCATTTCCTACCGCCACATATTTCTTGTTTTCTAGGTTACCAAAACCAGTTATTGATACATTCAAATTTGTTTTTAATATTTACAAAACTAAACAAGATGATATTAAAATGGTGTTATAAAAGTATGCAAGAACAGATTAAAAATAACTCATTGAAAATGAACAAAAGAGATTTTTTTAAAAAAAATTGAAAATACGTGCACTTTTTATCTACAGCGCAGCTACCATTAACTCTTCCTTTGAGCTCTTTACACTTACACTCTCCCAATGTACACTTTTCTGTCAAGTGCCCAAATCTATAGCAACTGTTGCAATAATTCTATTCGAAGCACATTTTATGTATTCCCTGCTCTTCTTTTTTATATATTTACTCTCTCTTTGCTTGTCTTATTGTTTTCTTCCTATTATTATTATCAAGAGGAACAGTTTCACCAAAGAGAATCCATTTATTCTAACAGTTATCTAGTTCCTATGTCTTCCTTGACTTCACGCTTTCCTAGGCAATTTTCCTTTGATCTTGGCACATAAAATGCAGCT
This sequence comes from Lepisma saccharinum, assembly GCA_022664845.1. NCBI lineage: Eukaryota > Metazoa > Arthropoda > Insecta > Zygentoma > Lepismatidae > Lepisma > Lepisma saccharinum. Next base: position 40,167 of record JAGDQP010011499.1, read on the forward strand.
GGAACTCTCATGGTGTTTTTGAATGTGAATCTTAAAACGAAATGGCTTTAAATCATAGAGTAAGCGAAAAGTCGTGAGACAAAAAGGTGAGAAACGGAGTAAAAAGGTAAAGGGGAAAGATAACTCTAAAGGACTTTGTAATTATTGCCCTTGTTTACGAATGCTTGATTAGCTTTATAAAGCGGGCTTTCTGCGAAGGTGTGAATTTTCACCATGTAATATCGATTGCTGCACCACTCCCTGTTGGATTACTAACGGTAGGAGGAATTCAATAAAATTTTCAAAACGTCTCTCACAACGTTTGAATCGTAATTGGTTGATGCCTGTAATTATTGATTCTGTGCAGCTCGTAGACCGTTTCTTTCGAGACTCGTTGGTAGTTTCTTAGCTTGAGAAACACATTGTTTCAATCTTGTCTTTAAAAATCAAATAGTTATATCAAACTGTAATACATACAAAATGAGGCCACTTTATATAGTATTTCTAAATTGCTAAATTTATTCTATATAGTATTTCGAGGTGCTTCAACGTGATTTATCGGTTTTCAAAAGAGTTTATTACTACGAATAGGGTTCAAATCCCGGCTAGGACACTGGAGACTTTTCTCACAGTGTTCCCATGCCTGGTGCTCTGAGGTCCACTCAGCCTCCTATCAAATTGAGTACCAGGGTGTCCTTGGTACTCCTGGGCACCTTGGGAAGGTAAAGGCGGTCGAGCGTGGGACTGACCACCCCACCTCACTTCGTACCGTAGATCAAGAAAATGTGGAGCGCTACCTCCACATACCCCATGCGCCGTTTACGGCGCATGCGTATCGCACAGGGGTTACTGCATTCATCATACAATATATTGAATCATAGTACAATAAAATAAGGAGGGAACCAGTGTTTCCAACAAGTTGGAGAGCCGCTTCATTGACAAGGGAATGTTATCCATTATCTCAACGAGACCCTCCCTCTTCGCTGCCGCTGGATTGGTCGAAGCGAATTCCATGATTTAGTTCTCTATAGTTCTCTGGCCCACCTGGCCTAACGCTAGGTGCTAGCTTTTTCTGAGGATAAATTAAAGGTACTGATGACATGCCATTGTAACAAACAACTCTATATGTACTGAAAACCTTCATCGTTACTGTTCTGGGATCAGTGACTACTAACATGGAGGAGCGGGTAAGGTAGGAATTTGATGTTTTTCGTGTCAGTATGTCATTGCCTTGAACTTGTTCGTCTCAATAAAGCAAGTCACATAGAACAGATTACACCCATGGAGGAATTAAAATAGAAGGAGACGCCCAAACGTACCCCTACTTCGAAAATAAATTGAAGCAGAAAATGGCCGCCGCCCCAGTTGTATGTATCACGGTCCGCCATATTGCTTATGGAATAAAATTGAAGCATTGCATTCACAGACATGCAAATAAACACGTATAATAAGAATGTATCAGATCATTCTTTGTGCTTCTCTGTGATTTTTAAAATGGTAATGAGTTGTGTCGCTTTTGGAAATATAAACAGATACAATAAGAAGGGTCCCAATGTCACATTTCACAGGTGAGTGTTAAAGAGAACTTCTGTCGAAATATAAAATGTTGATATAAATTGATGGCATGGAGACAATTAAAAGTGCTTTTCTATGCTTTTCATTATGATGTCATTATGTTAATTCGAGAATTTAAAGAGAAGAATTACTGCTCCAATATTTCTCATAGATTTTAAGTAATTACAAGAAAACTGACTAAAGGAAATGTCAGTAGTATTCATTATATTTCATGCATTTTGGGAATAGTTTTTCTCATTATGCAGCTTTCGATGTTCACTGGAAGTTTCGATGTTCACTGGTTACTCTTTATGTTGAGCTATACAATATTTTATAAGCACTGACAAATAATATGTGTATGTTTGTATTCTTTAACCATAATACCAAACCTTCGCGTGTAAATTAAATGTGATTACAATTCAATAATGTGATTTATAGGGTGACCGTATCAATGTTTGACCAAAGAAGGAAAATTTCAACTCCAAGCAAGAACTGACGTTTATATAATAGAAAAAAATCACGAAACAAACCCTAAGACCACGCAGAATAAGTCAAAGGAAAAGCAGCTCGCATTTATTTCAGTTAATACGACAACAGACAAATATATTGCTGAAGGTGTAGTTGCACCAGTAGTTGACCAGTTGTAGTAGCCAATTGTGAACTACGGCTGTTGCAGTGTAGATCATTGATTCTGTTTACTGTAGGTAGTTTCTTGAATTAATTATTTCACTGTACCTTCTACTCAATATGCACGGATTTATTATTACTTATACTTCTGTACTCTTATTGTGTGCTCTGCTTTCTTCCAGAGGCCCTTTACACTTTTTATTTGATTTTGGGGGTACTATATTTCCTGTTTGCACAGCATTTGGGGACTACACTATTAAACCTTATGGAAGTATAAAACGTACTGTGTTTACTACTATATCCAATATAAACTATTATTACGGTTTGTCTCCCTTAGTAGTCAACCACTGGCGACTGGTCCATTGCTGGTACGGTCACCATGTAGCTTCGCATGCCATAGACCAGGTGAATGAGAGACTAAATTGTAACAAAACTTTTCGAAATGAATACTGGAATATATTTAACACTTTACGCTTTCTGAATCTTAGAAGCACTGTTATAAACATACAGATGCTTATCAGAATAATGAAAACACCTGAACGAAAGTGCAACTTACCAGATTAATATGGTGTCGGGCCACCTTTCGCCTTCAGAACAGCCTTGATGCGACGTGGGATGGAGGCATAGAGGTCGTGAATGGTAGCAAGTGGAATATTACACCATTCCTCGTGCCGGGCATCGGCCAGTTCTGTGAGAGAGGATGGAGGTGGAAATCGTCGCCGGAGTCGTTTCCAAGATGGACCACAGATGTTCAATTATGTTGAGATCTGGGGATTGGGCGGGCCAGGGGAGGTGTTGAACTTCATCCCGATGTTCCTCAAACCATACTGCAACAACTCCAGCTGTGTGAATGGGTACATTATCATCCTGGAATATGGCGTCATTGTCCGGGAACAACATCCGGACCATAGGATGCAAGTGGTCTCCTAAAATTGCGACATAATCGTTGGCAGTGATGCGTCCGCGAAGTGTGACCACAGGACCCAATGAAAACCATGATATTGCGGCCCACAGCATCACCGTGCCGCCGCCATGTTTCACAGTTGGGTGGAGACACGGCAGATCATACGCTTCTTTGGGCGTTCTCCACACATAAACACGGCCCGTGGTTTGGAATAGGGTGAATGGTGACTCATCCGACCACACCACACGTTTCCAGTCGTCAACGGTCCAAGTTGCATGGTCGCGGCACCATTTGCGGCGTGCTAAAGCGTTCAGGTCCCTGATGAGAGGTTTGGCCCGTGCAACACGACCCCGTAAGTTCATGTCATGTAATTCGCGGCGGACTGTGATTGTCGAAACAGGTTGGGGGAGGTGCTGATTGAGTTCCTCCGTCACTTGCGCCGCAGTGGCACGACGGTTCCGCGTGACAATGCGCTTTAATACCCGGCGTGCCCTGTCACTGATGTTTTTCTTCCGCCCACTGTTCCGCTTCCCCGATGTGGTTTTCCCGTGTGTTGTGTAGGCCGTCATCACCTTCGACACTGTCCCTGGCGACACACCTAACACACTAGCAACTGCCGTCACACTCACTCCACATAACCGCGCACCAACAATTTGCGCTCTTTGAAACTCTGAGAGGTCTCCCATTTTACACTACCTCCGTCTGCTGCAGCCACTGCACACTCCTGTTCCACGACGCCTGACGTAGTATGGAGACCGACCTAACACACCACCACCAGCAGTCCGGCACTGCGGTCGCTACGACACCACTGCCAACCCATACATCTGACGTGTTTCCAACTACAGGTGTTTCCATTATTCTGATAAGCATCTGTATGTATCCAGTATATTATAGTATGTTTACATGGTTCAAGGGGTAAATTGTAATTTATGGCAGTCAAGAAATGTAAAAATAACAGCTATGGAGCTATTTAGATTCCCTTGTGGTTGGGCAGACACAAAGTCTGTTAAGCGTCTAGTAATAAATATAAAGTGACTAACCCGTTTTCGCTAGTTCGACATTATGTCTAATATAATCTGTATGCTTTTAATATTTGAAATATCTTCTAGCACGACAAAAACTAATTTCAAGTGTGCAAGTGATCAAGCGACCAATCAGTGATACTACAAAATTGAGTAAACTGCTCATCGGGAAAATCTTGAACAGGTTCCAATTTTGAACTCCTGTATCACACCTTTGAACATTTCAAGTTAATCATTATCACATTGCAAGGTGTCGATAATGTTTCCTGCGGGTTCGTTGTGTTACTTTCCTGTGGTTACGTAAAATACCAGAAAATATTTATGGGTTAATTTCTTCAGGAAAGCGGGAGGGTAACTATTCATTACTACCACAAGTCATACTAACTTCAATTTTTTCCAAATGGTGTATAGACGGCTATTTGCTAAACAATTCTGTGCGTTATTATTTAAATAGCAAAAATAGATTTTTGTTGTTTATTAGGGACTTCAACTATTAATGTTCACTCTTTCGAGACTTGAAAGAGTGATTTTGAACTCATAAAGCTGAGTCGGCCGCGTTCGCAAAAGAATTCCTTAATGAGCACATCTACCTATGTGGCCAAGGTCTTACGCAGTTAACGGCTACAGATGTCAATATTTTTCATTGTGTAGTGTTTATTCTGCTAGATTTTTTTTCATTCAACCACACCTGGAGTTAATTTAAATGTTGCCTAAAAACAAACGTAAGTATAATGATATAGATTTCATATAAATATTATCTGTATGGTGTACATAAAACAATAGGGACTTCGTGGTTTTCTTCCATACGCAAGATGGCGGATGGCCGTACTGGACGATTGACGGGCGGCCATTTTCAGCTCCAAAATTTGGCAGCTTGGGCGTCTCCTTCTAATCTAATTCCTCCAAGATTGCACACCGTTTCGCCTAAGGATATTTAAGCTATTGATACTTACGTAAAAACTGACATCGATACTGTGAAATATTGGTGTAAGCGAAATGACAATAAAGGGATTTCCATTTCGTCTACAATGGAAGAAGGGACATTTGGATCTATTTTATTTTGATTTTTCTTGATTTTTTAACTTTGATATCATTATCAAATTTACTAAATGTATCAGCTAAAGCTTGTGTGATACTAAACTGTAGATTTTAATTTTGGTAAATAAATTCATTCATAATGTGTAATTTTGAAACCTGCTATGGTCTCTCTTGGTTCACTTTTATAAAAAGACAAACAATAAATGAGGGATCGCACAGCTAGCATTAAAACTGAGAATGTCTCAATGATGCCCTTTGTCTAGTCGACTACTGACAAACATGATGGTTGAATTGCTTTTGTACATGCGTATTTTTAATGTCCAAGTTTTGTTTTTATTGGGATGCAAGAATAATTAGCTCCGTGACTCAAATACAGTTCAAGCAATACTTATTTTTAGCAGAAGCTTTTCAGTCAATTGCTATTGTTGGAATATGGTATGTTGGTTACGAATGTGCTGTTATGTCTAGTTAATTATTCCTATTATTTCGCGCTATTTACTTTGGCTTGTATTTGCATTTCTACTTTGGCTTCTAAACCAAGCTCTTTCAGGAAGTGACCCTGATTTTGAAAATAGGCAGCGAATACCTTGCTAATGATCTTGAAGATAGCTTTCTCGAGCAGTGACCCAACTCTTTTTAACTCTAACTATTTTCTGCACCAGAGTGTTAAAGAAAACAATAACGATGGTGAAGGACACAACGTTAGTGATAACGTATGTGAAAATGTAAGAAAATGTGCACAGACGAGGATCGAATCAAGGGTCTTTTGACTTGCCTGCAGGTAACAGCTAGTGATACATCTAATCAGAATGTTCGGGAATGCTCATGACAAAGACTTCTAAAAGTTTGTATCGACTGAAAAAATTACGCCTGCATCCACAATCAGCACGTACCGTAATTTTAAACCGGTAGATGGACCTTGGAAAGTAGCTTCTCGCATATTTTGTTAATGTTACAGTCGATCACTAGTTACCATTGAAGATTAGCCAGTGTCAGGTCACTTTTCAATATAGTGTTTTTCTTTATTATCTACTGCTAAAATTTATTCTCCAGTAATCAAAAACATGCAAACGAATATAGTACATTTGCCCCAATAAAATATGTCTTAACCTTGAGTTGATTTTCAAAAATATTCATAAATAACAACAAACTAAAATCATCGTAGCATTTTAGCAAGTACAAGAAGCAAACAGGTTATATTATTTGAGGAGCTTAATCTTCACTGGCTAAAGCGTGGTCTTACATTATTACTACACATTTATTGATTGAATGGGTTTTCTAGATTCGTGCTGTTATATCGTTATGTCATCAAGATCGAAAGTGCACCTTTTTTAATATATAACAATTTAAGTGCAAAATTGGCCGAGCATTGATACATTTACCTTAATGTTGAAGCAATATCTCGGTCAAAAACACATACAATTTGGTGTTGGGAAAGCACAGGGAAAATCCCTAATGAAATACTCGTAAAAAGTGACTGAAATTTAAGAGTTCTTACGCTTGCAGTGATTCAGAACACTCAATCTCAAACTGGATATCCGTTCCAGTGAGAGAAACTTTTAAATTTGAAACAACGAACTCTATTAATGATCCACCTGGTCACTGTAGTAGTTTCCGAATTGGTTACCAACTTCAAAATAATCAAAACAAAGCTTTTAAATCATAACTACGACATGTTTGAAACATCAAGAAACCAGGGACGAAAGGGGTTGTCTTTGTATATATTTTAATATTTTCAGGGACGATTAAGCAAAATATCATGTTGTATTCATTATGTTTTTGATGGTAATTATACAGAACAGAAACAAATCCTCAATTCCTATTAGTTGTTTAACAAAGAGACTTCGCACTCATTAAATGTTTACAACGGTATAACCCAAGACCATAGAGATGGGCAAAACTATAATTTCTTAGTAATTGTTATAACAGTAATAGTTATTTGAAAGTAACATATAAAAATAACAATTTAAGAAAGTTTAAAATATCCCTTTCGAACTGGGAGTTACTTATTCGCAGCTAAGCAGTATAAAAGCACCATTTTATGTTGGGCCCTGGTGGCTCAATGGTAGAGCGCTCACCTCTGGCCCTTGGGGTTGTCGGTTCGATCCTTGTATATAACATGTGAGCTATGTGCTGGATAAACACCGTGTACGTGGGTTTTCTCTGAGTTCTCCCGTTTCCTCCCACTTCATTTCACCAACTCATCCATTATCATCCATTCGGCCTGAAGCAAAGTTGCCTAAAGACCTCAAAAATCTATATTTAAAAACCATTTTAGGTTAACTCATTTACCTGTAGCCTCTTATGTGTGCAGTATTACATGCCAAAAAGTATACCTTTAAACGCGTGCGAAAAGCGTAGGCTATGCGAGCAAAAGTGATGGGCTATAGTTAGGAGTTAGGACTTGATAGAGTACAATAGTTCACATCATAAATGTTGGAAACTTCGTATCGCGGATAATCAGTGCAATCTAGCCCGACTTTCTAACATTTTTTTAAAATAAAAGGATTTGTGCAGTAAAAGGTGAAAACACTTTTTTCTTTAAATTCGAACCTTACTTAGGATTTTAGACTCCTCTTAATTTTCCCCTTATCCTGGTATTTTTAATTTAACATTACCCTCTGTTTTAGTAATAACGGTTTTCTAGATTGAAGGGTTAGAACTTATTATTTTTGTATGATTTATAATTAAGGCTCGGATTTCTAATTTTTTAAAAAAATTGTTTTTAGTTTCATATTTTTGATCTTTCAATGTTTCTTTGTATTTTGGAACTCACCCCGAACATTGGAACTTTTATAATATTTGGGACTTTTTGACATTACATAATTATTTGGGTTTATTGAACGTCATATAGCAATTATAAATTCAATATTTGACTGTTAAAACTTTTAAAAAGTATCTTAGAATTTTTGCCAGTAAACAATTATTTTGGGTACAGAAATCAAACATTTAATTATTTAGATTTTTTAAATATTCACACACAAATTTAACGAGAACAACGCCCTTAGCATAACGAGCATCACACTTGTGCTAAGCTGCTTTTAAGGTACAGTGTCTTGCAAGTGACACGACACGCCTCTTAGTCAATAAGGACTAAAGCTTTTGGAATGGCCTATCAGTTTATATATTTTGGTTCAAAGGTTTAGTTAGTTTTGAAGTGAACAGTTTTTCAGTGGCTGATTTGATCTTGAGATCTCTATACGTGCCTGAACTGAACCATCAAAGTGTATATAACGATACTTGATTGATCGGTTAGTGTGGAAAGATAAACGCCAGAGCAAAATTTCTCCTCGATTATCTACTTCAGTCTAAACAAATGTGGACCAAATGTTTTGTTCTTAGTGTTTGTTAACGTTGTGCGGCCTTTTTATAAAATCATTATTTTGTTCTTGAGTTATTCACGTACCGGACTGTGCACATAATAGTGAATGCTGTAAATAATATTTACGCTTTTTGTAAGAATTAGGATGTGACCTGGCTTTGTATATTCATTAAATGTTTAATGGCATCGATCAGTTCAGATATTGCTTTTAGATAAAGATCAATGGTCTGAACATTTCTTTCTGTAAATATTGAACTTGGCTGAAGGTTGTAGCATATGCGTGAATTTGTGTAGATGCCGAAGGTGAAAACAGTTAAATATTCTTTGATTCAGCCGTGGATCAAGGGTGAACCAACATTTACAAGCTATGGCAACATTATATTCTCTCAATCATGTCAGAAGCAGATAAATAAAGACTAACAGAGAACTGATGTTTGTGGAAAATGCTTTGATTTTGGTACAGCAAATAGATGAGACGCATTTCAAGTAAATTGCTTGTATTTTTTACGTTTAACTTTTCATAGACCTATTTTTCCCTGTTATCGAGAATAGTGTAAAATATTCAAAACTTTGAAAGAAGTAAAGGAGGCAGTTATTAAGCACGATTAAACAAGTATACTCCAAAAAGGAATATAGTAGATATAACAATATTATGGTCAACTGGACCATAAAATGTGGTTATTTTGGAACCAATACTTGTTAAGATTTAATTTACAAAACATTTATTGTTAAGCGTGTTTTGTTAGTTCAACAATAATTGTTTGGTTGTTCTCAATAGCTTACTATACGCTAACTAACAATACTTTATTGTTGAATTTACAATACATGATACATCAACCCGAAATGTAGTAGCTTCATCTATTGGTATTGTATGTATATTTTACATTTTGCAGTGATGGTATTATCATTGTACATCACTAAAAACTTTCCCGCTGGGAGACTTAAGAGGATATTTCACCGATGGGATAGAGAGAGGGAAACAGGGGTTCTTTCAGAACACGATATCTCTTAAAGTAATTACCGTATATTAATCAGCTTTGGATGGATTAATCAGAAAGGATCAACCTACACATGGCTTTCTCCATTTTGTTCCTCTTGCTAAACTTTAGAAGATATTAGATTCTAAATATGGCAATATTTGAAAGAGTTGTTCCTCTTGTCATGAGTATTTAAACGAAAAAAAAAACGCAGTCATTTTTTTCTTACATCCTTTGTGAATAAGTCTTCTTGTTAATGATTCTCATTGATTGCTTCTGCTTAGCACAATCTAGCCTCGAACCTTAATCTGTATTTTATTAAATCATGAAATTTTATGAGAAATTGTTTAAAAAATCTCCACTGATAGTTTGACCTTTGTCGCACAGATGGCTCGACCAGCTTTTAGGGGAAAAAAAATGTTTGGAGGGAATTTACTGTCGTGCAGCGGGTGGTCTGACCACCCCCACATTCAGCGTGATGACAAGAGAGTGGAAAGGGGGGGTGAGGAACGTGTTTATGGCAAGGCCTTTCCTGAAACCTGTGGGAAAATCCTTGCTAATGACTTACTTCGGACTCATTCAATTCGCTTTGAAAATCTTATTTAGAGTCCGAGTGCTTTTTCGTACGTAAGATAGCGGGGCGAGAGTGGCGCGGACAACTCTCTCGTGGTTTCATTGAATTATTTCATTGAAAGTTAATCTTCTTGCTGGATCATAATAATGTTGATATGAATGTTCATAGAGTTGTAAACAAGAAGTTATTTCTTTGTTATGAAGATGTATTGTCATTTAAAAGAATAATTACTGATAAACATTTTTCAAGAAATTGTAGTAGTTTCAGGTCGAAATTTTGAAAGTTAATCATATTCCCGTTTCTCATATACCTACGGAATTAATAAACATCTATTTGTTCTGACTTTTGTACAAGCAGAAAACATTACACACTCTAAAAAAATTTAAGTAGGTCGGACACACCGGAACTGTGTTTCGGCAAATCAGTTTGAAGACGGAGTGCATTTTCTTTAAACATTTTCTGTTATACATTTTATTTACTCGACATTGTAATAATAATAATGATGATGATGATAGGTATTCTGACGATAGGTAAGTCTTTAAACCGAAGATCCCTGAACAAGGTGAACCCATGGTGGTTTACCATTGCCTTCCATGGGATGATGATGTCCTGAGGACGGGACCTACAGTTTAACGTGGGATCCGAGCCACTCGTGTACGCACCGGGAATCGAACCCGGGACATCTTGATTACAAGACTACGAGAAGCGATAGATAGACGGAAATAATTAAAAACATTCTGTTCATCTTGCCTCAATTGTGGATAGAGTACAGAAAAAATTCCTTCAAGATATCGCATCTCTACCAAAGGGTGCGTTATTCTACCCATATCTGCCTATGTTTTTTCTTACGTCGGTGTCTTAGCAAAGCGAGCAGAATAACTTCCTTGCGTGTGTGCATTGTCACCACGTCAATAAAACTGGTTACACAATACACAGCAACCCCGTTCGCAGAGATTTCGCACCCTGGTGGGAATTATGAGGTAAATTTAATTTTGGATTGTTCTTATAAGAAATGAACAGAAGTAAATAATTGACTAGATGTTCTGTAATATTTGGTGTGGCATGAGGAGCTAGATGATTCTAATTGTTTTCTGTAAAGACCTCTGGAAGGGGCAAAAGTTCACACACCATGTTGGGACAGACGTTCGCTCAGGATGTAAATATAAATTTTGGATTACCAAGTTAGGACGCGTTTGATGTTAATAAAGCAATGCTGTTGATCATTGAAGGAAGTTTACCCGAGGCATAGGCGCCTGAGCTATGGGGCAAAAGAGGTCACTTGCCCCCTCACTTCTCAGACTGGGGGGAAACATATCATTTTGCCCCCCCCCCCACCCCACTTTCGGGGCAGCAAACAATATCTTTCACGGAAAACTACCTTTGTAATAATTCCTTTATTGGCGAATCATATTAAACTATTTTTTACTTAAACAAGTTAGTCTAGAATTTTTGACAAAAAGTCTAATTGCGGCTTCTAAACATATGACACTGCGTTTACAGCGCTACCTACATGTTACTGACAACACCATCTAATATCTTTCTAGGTGAAATATTTAGATCTGGTGTATGTTTGTGGTAACATGCCTAGTTTTTGCCATTGGCACCTGTTATTATAACATATTGCAATAACTTCACGAAATATTTTTTTTATCGATTACTACGCCATCTAAAAGGAATCTACGAAAATGGATCTTCTATGAAGTTTATTTTTACATGTAGAATCCGAATTTGCAATTGAAACTGGGTGTTGCCATTGCCATTTGAAAAAACTGGTTACGCTCGTTTTAACCGATTACAACGCCACCTACATGAACACAGACAAAAAATACCATATAATGTCCCCCTATCAGGTGAACAACTTTGAATAGGAATATGTTTCTCGTAGCATGCGTAATTTCCAAGATATTCTGGACCATTTGGCGATCCTAGTTTGTCACTGAAACTTATGGTTATGGCGCTGTCACTTAATAAGTAAAAGTGTTCCCATACCATTCTATAAGACATCTCAAAAACTTATTTAAAGGTTTTAGAAGCCTAAAACAGCAGGTAAATATAGTTAATCTACTTTATTTAGTCCCTAGAATGGCACCGATGCATCGCGATGGCCCGTCTTCTAAGTTTTTTTTTGTTTGTTTTTTTAAGGAAAAAGGTGTTTTTCAATCGTTTGTTCGTCCCTATAATTATGTTAAAATATTTCATAGACCAATTTTAGATGAGTGTCTTTGAAATTTAATCAGGGTGGATCCAGAAGGGGCTGCAGAATATTGTGGGTGTCTGTTACGCCGTATGGTTTGGTTTTTAATATTTCTCAGCTTTCACTATTGAAACTTGTGTAAAACGGAAAGCATTGGGTCCGATTTTTTTCTGTTTTGGACAGATTTCCATTAAATACAAAGTTGAAAATAAATACTTTAACTACAGTTATAATATAGATAGAAATGGGTTTGTCATTTAGCTTTATATTTGGTTTGGAACTCCGAAAAACAATATTCCACATTCTGCACACACACAATCACGATTATTTTCAATAATAATAATAATTATTGTTATTATTATTAAAAATGTACTTGACCTTTATTGGACATTTCCCCCCCACCCCCCACTTTTTATGTGTTAGGCGCCTATGACCCGGGGTAAAAGTG
>JAGDQP010011500.1:0-52801 GCA_022664845.1 Lepisma saccharinum
AGTTACTGAGATTTAAGAAAAACGGATAGGCCAAAGACTGTATATTTCCATATTCACTTGCGTTTACACGGGGACGCTAAGAACTACCCAGGCAGTATCGTCGCGGACTTTGGATCAGCATTGGGTAGGTACGCGAGTTCGACACTGGGGAGGCATATAGGTTTGAGTCCTCCAGCCGTCCATACAGATTGAGAATTTCCGGGCTTTACTCAGTTTCAGGAGACCAATGCCGATATAATACGTTGCAATCAATTGCATTTGAAAGGAATTTGCAAAGAAAAATTTTTGTTAATTTCTGCTTCATTTCAAGATATCGTTGGTTTTTTTTTCTGTTGATCGGCACAACAGTGCAAATCATTCGGTTTGCTGGGAATGGCATTTCAAATTGGAAAATATGGCATGCTTACGTAGTTCGAATGTCAAAACAAACACAAACCCTCTCTGTCTCTGTTTCTTTGTTTCTTCCTGGTGGATAAATATTCTTTAATGATACTCTGCATTCATATTTAAATCAGGATTTAGTATGTTGTCAAGTTTCTAAATGTAGTAAGTCTACATAAAATGCACTAAAACTTTGTTTTCAATATGTGAGACACATTTAATGTACGAAAATATATTCTAACATTGCCTATTTCTGACATATGATGAATGAAAATTAGTGTTAAAAGCACTTAAAATATTAGTGCAAAATATTTCTGTAATTTAAGGGGGACGCCTTTCTCAAAGAGGCAGACGATTCCTTGAAAGGGGCGCTATCTAATAATTTGTATACAGGGTGATTCACGACGAAGTCAGATGAACTACCACCTGAACTAAGTCGACTCAATTCACTTAATAAAGAAATGGAAAGATTGCCAAAATGGCAAGCTTGAGCTGGACTGAAGCCCGATCCGCTTCCTTAGTCCTTACTCAAAGCCAGCTACCAGCACCTAGTCCGTGGTCCAGGGGGTAACGTCTCTGACTGCGAAGAGACAATGGGTAGGTACGTGGGCTCGAACTCCGTCGGCGACCATCGTGACATTTTCCAGGGGTTTCCTCAGTTTCAGACAAATGCCGGCATAGTAACTTAAGAATGGCCCTGGCCGATACCTTCCTTATCATTGCCCTTACCCTATCTTGACCTGAGCCAAAGTTGCCTGAACGCCACAGAATAACTCAAATTCCAGTGACTGGATTTACTGGGCCACGGGAGTTGACGAGATGCTAGTTTTCAAATTCCCAAAAACCGTGAGGAAGGGAATTAATGTGTACATTTTATTTCTAATAATATAATTTGTGCGTACCCGTGTTTCTTGCTCTTTCTTCTTGCGCTACTTTTCTTGTTTACATATTCTGTCATCCGACAGATTATACGCTCCCACCACCACCACCGGGGTTTCGAAAAACTCGAAAAAAAAAAGCGTTAAACCGGACTTTTATTACTTTTACCCTTCGCATCTCTATTATTTAAGGATTGATTAGCAGAAACCTTTTTAATATTATCATGCTGATGTTACTTTTAATCTTGTAGTAGATTTAGTAGTTTTTAATTTCCCCTCGGGTTTGTTTTTACTACTCAAATTAAACAAGTTAGCGCTGTGATTCAATTAATAATCGCGATGACTCCGGTCCCTTGATAGCATCTGAAACACAAAATATGTGGCATTTTCCCATAGGTTGGCAACAATGAAAACTCGGGTTCTTAGGGCCACAGTGTTGTTACATTGTCCCCAATAATGTTAATTCCAAGTTGGTGTGATTATGTCGAAGTGTATAGAAGGAATTTTTTAAAAAATGAAAAAAGTGGCAACACTGATATCTGGAGAACAACGTCGAACCCGGAATACCTTTGCGACCTTGCCCAGTGCCAAAGGAAGACAATTCTTAGTTTGGGGTACATCGATGGACGCGTGTGGAATTGTATAGCTTTGCCACCCCCGTTACACACCTGGGGCTGTGAAACCAAAAAATTAGAAACCCGCTTCTAATAAACTGACGAGACTTTTCTAATGATACCTTAACGAAGTCCCTACGTCTTCTAGTTCCTGAGATATAGGAGTATAAGTTTTACCCGAATCCCCCGTTTCACTCTATAGGGTGTCTAATAAAAAGTAGAAGAGCCAATCCTAATGAACTGACGAGGGCCATCCAGTGACATGTCAAGCAAGTCCCTAAGTCTTCTAGTTCCAGATATAAGAGTCTGAGTTGTACCCCAATCCCCCGTTTCACCCTATATGGGGTGACTAATACAAAAAGTAAGATAGCCATTCCTAATGAATTAACAAGAGCTTTCAAATGATACCTCAACCAAGTTCCTACGTCTTCTGGTTCCTGAGATATAATTTCTTGCAACAGACAGACAGACAGACGGACAGACAGGAGCGGGATATAAAGTCCCTTATTTTAGTTTCAAGGGGCCTATAACTTACACCCCAAATTGTTCTTTACTTCCATTTTGAAGCTCGCTGAATCCAAATCTTTTTCCTTTTTTCTACCCCTACTTTATTTGAATAGGGGGGGGGGGCGTCAAACCCAAAACTTCACGGAGGACCACCAATATTTGAGGTTGAAAACTCCCGGAGTCTCTGATACTAAAACTGTTTTCAGTTTCTCCATATCATTTATACTTTTAGAGTTATTACAATTTCTTTTTTGATTGCGAGGGGTTCTTGCACTAAACCCATAAGAATACACAGAGCTACTTAAGATGGCCTCGTGACCTTAGTTTCTGTCCTGTTGCTTCGTAACTTGGTTCATATCACCTTTCGTCCTTTCCGAATGGAACGCCAAGGTCAAGTTTGCTCTTTTATCACCCCACCCTCTTCTCGTGATCCAAATAGGAGCCCTTCACTGTTTTCAATATGTATGTGCAAAACACACACACGCACACACACATAGACACTGTGAGTTCTGTACGTTGTGAGGAACAAGACAGCAAGAACTGGTGGGAGAAATGAACGCATGCGCAGTTAAGTGTGTGTTAGATCACGCGTCAGGTTTGCCAACGTCTATCCGGATTCCAGTAAAGGCATGGTATGAGTGAAAAAAGCTATACATCTTTATACGATTAGCGAGGGCAGCGCCACGCACGGAATGTGCAGGAACTTAAGCTATACATTTTGTATGCACTTTTATATCAAACGGAATCCCGGATCCAATTTTACAAGTGAAGTTTTTTAAGGTACTTGGACGTTGTAGAGTACGAATAACACGGCTTTTAAAGTAAGACCCGAATACGGATCTCAGAAACACCGGGGTCTCATAATGACGGCGAACAGTAAATGTAAGTGAGTCGCAATGATAGTGTGATGTATATATATATATATATATATATATATACACTAAAGGGACCTCCCTGAAAAACCTGCATATCCTACGCAGATTTTAATTATTTTTGCAGCCGATTTTGACTGTGAGGCGCTCCTAAATCTATAAGGTACACTTATTTGTGTTTGTTGTATTTTATTTTGCTTATTGAGTAGGAGAGTTGTTATATATACCAATTCCACGAATGTCATACCTGGTAGTAAAAACTGAAACATACCGTGATTTTTAAAAATTAATGCGACGCATGTTTACATAAAAAATTAAAAAGTCATTAGTACAAATGCGTAATGAGCTTCTATTTTGTGGTTATTATAGATCACAAAAATAGCTACGATTTTAATTCATTTTATTAATGAATTATTCAGCAAAGAGTGTAGGAATTTAAGTTTTAAAAAATGATATATTAAACTTCGTTCTTTTCTACATTGACATTAACTATTGCCTTGTTTATAATTGTCTTGCTTATAGCCTGGCAAGTATTATACAAATCGACTGCTTTCGTGTCACTACACATATAAAGAACATTATGCACTGCAGAATATTTGGAAATAAGTAAATTCCTTTTATATGTTACGTTAGAGTCACAGGTTGAACTAAAACTTATTTGAAACTTTTTCTAATCACAATAATTTTTGTGTAATCATTAACGAGCAATACCACGCGTCACAAACGGACATCCAGAATATACTTTTTGCCTGTAATTGTTGTATAACATCTCCGAAAAGATAAAAAAAAGCGTATTGGATTTATGATATGCCAGCAGATATATTGGGGATCACGTTCTCGATTAAAGAACACGTATACATTAAAAATAATGTTGAAGTTGCCATAGCGTACTGATATTTCTGTAACCCGCACTTACACACCCAGTAGCACCGGAGATGGCGCTGATATATAGTTAATATTATTTTTTAAAAACTTTCTTCTTTCTGAACGTATATTTGTGAAATATTCAATTGTAATCTTTTGTAGTAGATAATTTGGCATGTATTCGTTATATGGCATTCAATTCCTTTATGGCTCTCCAGATTAAAGTTAATTCAATTTTCCTGCTAAGTTAGGTTAGAGTAGATTAAATTAGGGCAGGTCAGGTTTGGTTCGGTTAGCGCACACCTTCGACAGTCGGATGACGTATAATTACCAAACTTAATCCGATAATTTTACATATGTATAACGCAGAATGTTATCTTTTTATAAACAACACATATAATCATTGTTACCAGATTGTAAGTCAATAAAACTTTAATATCATTTTGTATGTTATCACAGCCAATGGTCGCAATAAACAAAGGAACTTGAAAACATACAACCCATTGTTTCATTGAGTGGCTTTTTTCGTTTTTTTTTTCATTTGGCGGAGGGTGCTTGTTGAAACCTAATCACCATCCTAAGCATTAGGGTGTTCTTCATGGATCCCTCTGCTTAGAGGACCTCCTTTCTTGGAGCAGAATCTCCCAATACGGTACGTTGGAGGAATTTCTTCTCATCGTTAGCGGCAACCGCGGTAGGTTTAGTCGTAATTACGAGAGGGATTCAAGATTTTCGAATCAAATGACCTAAAGTATTCTATAAAAACCGAATCGAAGCAAAAGAAACGAACCCAAGGACCGACATATCTTCAACCCAAATACCCAAACAGACAGTTAAAAGACAGCGTACTATTACAATTCTTTTTCCTGCACCCAAAAAGATACGTAGCCCGAACAGTGAAGCTGCGCATACTTTACAAGTTTGCATTGGTACTAATGACTTATAAAATTATTTTTAATAGATCCACATCGTATACCCAGGAACGTAGCTTATAATTGTTCAAGGGACGCAACCTCCGGCCTTGGCGGTTTGTTTCCCATTGTATGAAATATCATAACCTGAAGGATTCAACTCTCTCTCTCTCTCTCTCTCTCTCTCTCTCTCCGAAAAAGGTAGTTAAAATTTAGTTTTGGAAAATTATTTCCACAGTTTTAAAACATCTTGATTTTGTGAGCAATTCTAGCAAATTTCATGGAAATTTCATGGAAATATCTTGAAAACCTTCGTTTTTATAGAACTGTTTCTCAGTTACACGAATTACTAAAGATTGTATAGTAAAAATGTGGTATTTAGGACAAGATAGGGCACCTAACTTTTAACGTAGAACTGAAAATGGCTTGATAATGTGTATGACGAAAATTAAACCGAATATTTTGAAATTGGTTAAATCAACAGAGGGTCAGATTTCGCGCTAACCTAGTAAACTTATGCAATCTTTTAATTCGTTTTGTCTTTTTTAACTTTGTGCAATGTGCTTTTCATATCCTAATTATATTACCGGAAAACTATTCAACAAATTAGATTATCTTTAGTAATTATAAAAACAAACAAAATTAAATTTATGCTTTGAAATGTATTAGGTTTAACCTACAAAACCTTAGTTAAATGTATTTTTTAACCTTCCCTCGCAGACAACCCGCGATTCTTTTTTGGGGTTGCGACCCCCCAAGTTGAGAAACCCTGCACTAACCTATAAAAAATTACAATACGTTTTGATTTTTTACTACTGGGCTTGACATGTTCGTGAAATCGCTCTAACATCAATTTAAATGTTTAAACTGTTGGAATTTGGAATACTGGGCATGCATTTTATTTTATTGTGAAATCTTATCTAGAATCTGTAATTGAGTCTATTAGTTTATTTCTATCGGAAAGTACACAAATAAAACAATACTTATAAGGCAATTCATCTAATAATTCACAGATGTCAGTGCATGACGCTCCGTTTTCTTTCTATGCGCTTATTTACATGTATAATCTGGATTTTTTGTAAAAAAAATAGTAACACATCCTTCTTTGGTGTGGTAGGCCCTATATCAGAAAATATTGTTTTACTCATACTTTCATAATTCAGAGGAAATACTGTATATGTCAGAGTGTAAATGCGGTTTGCAAAAATGTTAGTATGTGACGGCAAATTTAACACTAAATATTATACATCATATTTATTGTTTACGTGGAACGTATTCTATAAGGTTATAAGATTTTCACTGGAAACGTGTTCTATAAAGTTTCTTCTATCAAACGGTGTGCTGAAATCGCCTTTTTGATTGTCAGAGATTTATTTATTTATTCACGTCTTGTTTTACATAACCATGGAATGTTATAACGCAATAACTGTCACAAAGTGTCTTCTAAATGTCAGTGCGTGACGCGTGGAATCGCTCTTTTTTAAACTGAGATATGAAGAGTAGTGTAAATGCAAATACTAAGATGTTTTTCTTTAAGTTTATACACAAATATTAAAACATTTTACAAACTCAAGTCTTCTACTTTCTGCCTTATTTTGTTCTTCTTTATACGGTAATTTTGTTCATTTAGGTAATGTTAGTGGCTAGGATTCTACCTACAGCTACTATTGCATGGATGTATTTCCTAGTACACCATGTACTATTAACATGCTTTTACAGTGTCGAGCATACTAGACGAACTAGCTCGTCAGTGTAATAGCGCTTTATATTGCTCGTCGAGGAAGTTGATCAGCAAGCTCGACAATGCAGAAGTAAACAATCCAAAAGCTTGCTCAATGGAAGTCTCGTCGAGTTAGCTCATCGATAGTGTAACAGCGCTCTTGGGATAAAAAATACTCCGACCCAGCATTAAAACTATTCATGAATCAGTCGCCCCTACTATTTTTCTCCCACTACAAGACTGGTCCAGCTGATTACTGTTTGATTTACGTAATCTTTCCTGTGTGTTGTGAGAGTATGTTTTGTCTCGTTCGATCGTTCCCTTGCCTTCACTCCAGGTCTCTAGATTCACCCTCGCTCACTGTCCAACAGCCAAAGGTAAGACCACAGCCACAGACGCACAACACGCACAGCTCGACTTTTTGGTTATGCCTTATGTGGCAACTATGCATGAGTAGAGCATCAGACTAGCAGACAACGTAACTGCAAGTTTCTGCACACAAATTCGTTAAAACAAGGATAATTTCATTCTTGAACAAACGTGCAATATACTCTAAATGCTTCCTACTATTGTTCGTGAAAGTTAAACTACTAAATTATAACGGTTTTATTTAAAATATTGAAGAAAATTCAGTCTCACCTAGCCTGAGTGAAGAATTTGCTACTGTTATGACACCTGGCGGAAACTTCCGTAAACTCACACTATGCATTTTATAATCGATTTTATATATAATATTTCAGTAATTTCAAACATTTTGTTGGTTATAATGCATACTTAAAACTACAGTCTACATCTGTGTGAATTCTCAAGTTTCTGTAACCAGTAGTGTTCGTGTATTTATGTGCAAAACTTTTCCTTATTCTAATGCATTGCTTATATTCACCCTTAAATTTATTTGTGGTAAATGATTTATGAATCTTATATTGTGCAGAGTTATTGTTTGTAATGTCTGGTAGGGACGGGGGAAGTAGTGGGACAAAATCACTTTTAATGTTTCAACTTTTTGTAAATCAGATGCTAATCAGTGAGGTACAAAATTCTAGTGCAAGTGTAGCGACTCCAGGAACATCCGGACTAAGCAGTAGCAATACCAAAACTCTTCAGTCTCCAAATGAAGCCGTAAATCACATGCTAGATGAAACCAAATAAAAGAAAATTATTTCCATAATGTCAAATTCAATACCACCAGTTCCTTCTCTAAAACAAGTGGAATCTACTAAGAAAAGAACCAACGATTTGGCAAAAGTACTCACTTCGGATAAACACATCAGCTTACAGAGAAACAGGAAGAGGAAGTTTAAGTGTACGAAATCGACGGCAAGAGACAAGAAAAAAGATCAAGAGAATTCCGATCAGATCTTCATCTCCATCCAGCGATGATGGCCAATCGATAATATACGACGATATTGATGATATGGAATAGTATGATGAAAACGAGTGTGTTGGATGTGGCGAAATTTATAATGAAACAAGAAGAGAAGACGACTGGAGATATTATATGCGAACGCTGGTTACATGAAAGCTGTTCGAAATATGAGAATGTGATTTGTGTGGCAAAGTTTTCAAATATACCTAGATGCAATGTGCGGTAATGTAATTAGGAAGCTTATTTCCAAAACCTGCTAAAAGTTTCCAACTTTTTAGCACCAATTTTTAATTATCACTCTTTTATTCTTCTTAAAAATGAAACTTAAGTATTCTTGTCATTTACAAATGTTTCTTTTCTATATTTTCCGTTAAAAAGAAAATTATTTTGTAGAATTTCAATATGTCAATCTTACTTGTTAGATAATTCAATACTAGATCATCGTGTATCAATACTGTATTTCAATATAAACCTTGGAAGTTAAATAATATCTACTTTATCAATATAACTAATTTAAAGAAAAAATGACCCAATTTATTTATTTGTTTCTGAAATGTTTAGGTTCTGCATACGGTCCATCAATCCCACAGTGATTGGTCCATCTAACAGATAGTACTATGGGTTAGACCAGTCAACCATTTTTTGATGCTTAAGTTTTGGGTAGAAATATTTTCTTTGTGATCCTAAAAGTCTTTTGTTGGGGTTACTGAAAGACTTTTCTCAAATTTCGTGTAGAAAAACATGATCTACCTACATAATTATTCAAGTTATTGGAGGCCGGAAAAAAGTGGTTCATCTCTACCGAAATTACCTTATTTATACACAAAATTATTGTGCAATTACATGCAAGCAATACACGACAAAATAATTAACAATGTTTATCGAGTTCCCTTAAAGCGCACTGAAAGTAAGCTGCTGAGAAAGTGAACTTTCGCTAATATGAACTAAATGCGTATATAATATGAATCATGCACTACAAGAATATAAGAGCTTGAGCACACATACAGCTCACATTATTTTCAGTAGGAGCACATAAAGTTCACATGGATCAAAATACGTTCATTTTGGTGATGTATTTGTGTGCTTTTTGTGCCCAAAAATGTTCAGTGGAGTTATTGATTCAGTTCGGTAAAAAAAGAAACTGAGAAAGAACTGTGCTTAAGAAAGAGAATGTACGGGGGGAAATTGCGTCTGACAGTCCTGATCTATTTTTGCCGCACCACACTACTTACGTGATAATAGTTTACCACACTACTTAAGTGTTAATAATTTGTATTAGGACTATTTCTCATATAGGACAGAAGTTCCATAATTGTCTAAACTTACAGAATAAATCTAATTTTTAAACAATGTGTTTCCAAGAGCATTTCGTTATCAATAACCTCACCACCTTCAACCACATATCAAGATCGAAAATAAAATTGAATTGATTTGAACTGAAATGGTCTTTATTGAAGCGGGCGAGGTTCAGCCTATGGCTGCTCTGCCATCTAACCCTTGTCAAAATAAGAGCATGGTTACAATATTACAATAAGAAAAAGAGAAGAATAGTGCTCATTAGCCACTAATAAGGGCAATACAACAATAATAGAATTACATGAAATATACAATGTTAGTAATATAAGCGAATTACAATACAAAAAAGAATGATAAAAGAATAATGCACAATAATGATAATAATAATAGTAATAAACAATTCTATATACTAAATGAACTCACTCACTCACACACACACACACACAGATACAGACACCCAACACACGCAATATTTTTTTTATTGGTGTCAACAGTTACATATCTACGAGGGGGAAAAATCGTTACAAATATATAATGTTTCTAATTACCCAATACCAATGAGTGAAATTGTCAGGTTGGGTCATAAGAGTTTGAGCTTAGTAATTGTTTCCGATGGAGGAAATGTTTAACCATATTTTTGAACGCACTGTAAGTGGTAGAATTTGCAATATTGACTGGCAGAGAGTTCCATGTTCTTGCTGCTGAAACAGAAAATGAACCAGCTGTTTCGTGAGTCTGAAACGGGGGACATTAAGGGCATTACTATTACGTGTTGTGTAGTGATGAACAGTTCTTCAAGGGTTAAGTTTATTTGCTAAAATGTAATGTTTTTAGAGTTAAACATAATTCAATATTGAAACATGATGGTGTCGAAAGGCATAAATTAAGTTTATATTACTAATTAACAAAGTTGTTTGTGTTACAAGATCTAAGTACACTGTACAATTGACAAGGCGGTTTGGGTGAATTTCAGTTTATGAAAATATTTGTCAAACTAATCTAACTCTACCTAACCAAATATTATTTAGCGTAATTTAAACTAACCTTAGCTAACGACATTTAAGATAAACCAATCTAACAACTCGAAAACCTTAGGGAATTTAATCAAATGCTTGATCCTGAGGCTGGTGTTTACTCTAACCTGAAATACAGTGCAACATTTCTCACATCCTTGTGAATTTTATTACAGTGGTTTTCACACTTGTATTACAGAAGAGATTAAGCATAAAAGAAATTAACCGGTTAAATGATCTCTCCGAAATATTAAGTTGAGTGTAATTTCAGTGGTAAAAGTAAAGAGTGCAAAGAATATTCCCATTAGATACAATGCAAAAGCGCCAAGAAGGTTCTTCATACAAATAACAATCAATGCGTTTTCTTCTTTATAATATTGAACACTTCTCTTGGTCTCATTGTTAATGATTTTCTGATAGAAGTAATAAGCATCTTCTTCCCATTTAAGAGTCAAACCAGCTTCGAAACATGCAGTTACAATTTGACGAAAAACGTTTCTGAAAGGAGAACCACGTCGCAAATAAAACGCAGAAGGAATCATCAGTATTTTATCTGTTCCCACATCAAACAATGGGTGTCCAAAGTTATCAGCAAAGTAGTAATTAGCAATTGCATTCATCAAATTATTCTGAAAAATAAATGCAAATCTCTCGCCTTTCGAAATTTTGTCGAAGCAATTGAATCCACAGTTGAATGATAGATAGTTATTAAACATAATTTTAGAAACATGTGTGCTTTCGTCTTTGAAAATATGACGGAATGACATCGGACCTCCAAAGGGTAAGTGTGCGTTCACAATGTCCTCCATTGTTTCAATTTTAGGGTACATCTTTGGCTTCGTAAGAAATCCTAGCAGCGCTGCTTGGTAGCCTGTATTGATGACAATAGAAAATATCACCCAGGTTGTGAACACCACCTTTAATGATGCCTTGAAAGGAGCACATGATATAGAAACGCCCAAAAGGATCGAAAGAATATCCAACAAAGAAGAATCAAAGGTGTGAGATTTGTTGTGTGCGCTACAGTTTTTAAATATTTGAAAGTATAAGCTTACGATTAAAAGACCTAATGCCATGTTGATCCATACAAGCGGTTGGAATGGAAACAAAATATTCATCCATTGAGGGTAGGCTTCTGGAAGAGGAACAATCCATACGTAGTAAAGGAAATCACCTCTCAATATGTAGTCGAAGTAATTCATAACACCTTGATTAATTCCACTCACGGTAAAGAGTCCTTCGTATTTGCCTCTATTAAGATCACTATAGTCACGGGTGAATGATCCATTTTTGTAGAAAATTCCTTTATTATTCTCTGCTTTTATCTCAATGGTGCAATTTATTATTCCCTGAATAGCTGACAACAGTTTTGCGAAAATACCCTCATGTGAAACTGTTCCATCTTCATTATTGACACGATACGCATAAGGAAGTATCAGACTTGTTAATACACTCATAGAACACCCGTAGAGATTGCGAACTTTGTTAGGAAACAAATTTGCACCAAATAGGAAAGCATGTCTCTGCCAGCGATCTAATATTACTGTCTCACTCACGAAATTGCAGTGGCGCTCAGAGAATGGGATATAAGAATTAACAACAACTGATTCCAGATTTATATCGTAATTTACATGCTGTGTTCTAACTTTTGCAGCTTTAGGAATAGCAATAACAGAACTGAGCATATCATATTTGTGAACGATCCTAAACACATTAGTTATATCATGATCAGAGATATTTCTAGTCCAGAGCACTATCATCGTCTTATCTGGTGGGTTTCTGTTTTTGAACCACCAAAATTCGTTCATTATATGTTCAATACTTAAATGGTTTTGTGCAAGAAAAATGTAATCTACACTAACTCTTTCACGTTCGGAAAACTTTTCTAGCTTCTCCAGTGAATGTGGGGAAATATATTTTGAGAGTCTTAATATTGGTACTGTGACATTTATAAACAGATATTTGTCGAGAGTTGGTGTATATTCATCGTGGAAAAGCACTAATTGTCTGCAACCTTCAAAATAGTTCATTACAATTGTATCAATTAATTTGATTAGGTTTTCTTCCACCAAAATGTAGTTATCAAACGAATATACATTTCGTGATCTAACAGTTATTAAAAATACAACAGCAATAACTTTTGTTAATTTAGAATCCATCTTCCCCGAATGGTTCCTGCAAGACAAAAGAAGTTATTTTATAAATATGTAAACACCTATATAAAGCACATGCCTTGTTACTATTAATATACAAGATGAAATTACAAGTACGTTTATAATAAAACTAGTTTGTTACAAAGTACGTACTGCTCTTTTCAATGGTTTTCGACTGTTTGGAAAACGGTAAGGATATTTTTCTCTCTGTAAATAATACAGAGACAAAGGTACAAGCTTGTTGGAAAGCCGTGCTCTACAGTTGAAAACATCATAAACATAAAACAGAATAATTACTGGGGATACGTTCTGGTCAACTAAGGAAACTAACTGCCCGGAATGAAACCTTCATTCTTCCTTCTGTGAACAAAACTCAAAGAATTAGTGCTAAAGATTTGGCTATTTCACTTGCCTACGTTATGCAAGTTAATGTTGTGAACAAAAAAAATGGGATTCAGAAGATGTTTAGCCAGAAACAAAACACACATATCAGAAGAAAGCGGAAAGAAGAAGTTCTAATTTTCAAAAAATATCAATATGAGTGTCTGGAATTTTGGAAAAAATATGTTTTTTTCTAGGATGAGACGAAGATAAACTTGTAGAGATGAATATCAGGCCGTGTGGCGAAAGAAGAATGAAGCTTTAAGAAAGCAGAACATTGCTTCAACTGGTAAAAATGTTGGAGGGTACGTTATGATTTGGGGTTCTGTAATTTTAATGGAATGGCCAGTATTTATACCCTGGATACACATCTTCTAAATCCCATTTTTTTTTCAATGAAGTTTGGATTGTTTGTGGTGTAACACTAACTTACATATCCAAGGCGAGTGAAGGAGCCAAATCTTTAGCACTAATTCTTTGAGTTATGTTCACAAAATGAAGAATGTAGGTTTCATTCCGGGCAGTTAGTTTCTTGGTTAGCCAGAACGGATTTTATTCCACAATAATTGCTCTGTCTTATATTTCTTTATCATGTATCTAACGGTAAAGTATGGCTTTCCAAGAAGCTTAGGTTGCCTGTTCCGCTGTAGGTTGCTTCAATACACTACATAGACTGCTCTTGTACACAAAAGGATGTCTACTACATTTATTTCGAGAGTAGTATTGGGTTGTCCAAATACTTTTTTTGCTATGGATTAACGTTGTCGTCACTATTTCGTTGACTGTTAACCTACAGGTATATCGAGTGGTAGTTAGCTCTATAGTGTTCTATCTAAGGTATCCAAATCATCAAGAAAGGGCAAGAGATCTGCAAATGGTTCATGTTTTACATGTGATACAGTTTGTTTTTCCTGTTTGTTGAACTTGTCTAAAATACTTTTCTACCCGCTGTACTCTAGTTTTCCTATCTATATGTTATATTAGAAACTCAAACTTACGGTATTAACGTTAAACAATAATTGCATCCAAACAGTAGTTTGAAGGATATATTTCCTAGTGGAAGTCTACTCCCAGTTTTGTGTGAGTTCTTCTTGTCGCTAATTTTTCTTGTATATTTTTCTTTTTCTTATATTATGTTTTAATATGACAAATCATGATGAATGATTCTTAAACGAAAAAGATTACCTTTTTGATTTTTCCTTCATTCTTTCTTTTCTTTTTCTATTCTGTTTTACTAAATGGTCTTTATCGATTTTATGCACGAAACTCCAAAACGAATACAATTAATGCACGAATTAGCTCTTTTAGCCAGGGAGGGTATGTATGTGATGTAATTTAAATAAATATTGTAGCACACGAGTTTCAGGGAGGGATTTATGTATAACATAGATTTGCCAGAGGGAGATAGAAGGGAAAGACGAATTACCATGTACTGTAGAAATAGGAGAATCAACTTCACCTTATCATTTGGGCCAGGGGAGCGATTTTAAACTTGGGGTGCCGGGGCCCCCAAAAATTCCCCAGGATCGGCGCCCTTCGACTGAGCATATCGTGATGGATACAATGTTTCTAACACACACAGTACTTGAGATATCTCTAAAATAAGTATTTGTTTTCAAGTTACAGTGGATTCTGAAATGAGATGCTTAACTTTGCAAAGGAGCATAGGAAACATTCATGCATAGTTTATCAGTATGAATAGGGTGACGAATACATTTGTTAGAGATTTTGTTTTTTTAGAAGTTCGAAGTTGGATGCATTCTCGATCTGACTGGAAATTTAAGGATGTAAAAATATCTCTAATTTTCTTTTCTCTTTTAGATTGTTTTCGCCACAAGAAGCTCATAAAAAGAAAATGCAAGTTTACAGGATGGGCTTCTGGTATATGGTTGGTATTGTTGACGTGACGAAACTTAGATATAGATGTATTCCAAATTTTACCCAGGAATCCATTTTCAAAATGGCAGCCCGCGACACTGTTATTTTCATTCATAGTCATGTTTAAGTAATATTTATGAAGTTGGGCCTTCTCGCCAGAGTTTTAGAGTGTCAAAATCCCGTTCAAACAAGACAAGGAGCAACCTTCTACGTTAAACCATTCTCATTTTATACCCTGATAAATGTTTTACTGTCAGTTAAAATCATAGCACATGTATACATAATAAACATACACTTAACAGAAAGTGATCGTAGGTTCAATACGGAACAATGTTTAGTTTAATATCGTATATTTATGTTATAAGATTCGGTATAATTAGGCTGTGAACGTAAAAAGTAATGTACGAGGTAACCAAATGTGTTCTTGCTATTTTTGACGTCGCATGAGAAGACGTGACCACTGATGCAGAAATAAGTGCCTCAGGTGATGGAAAAGCAATGAAGATGGAAGTAGAAACATTGACGTTGACTACGGCAGGTGATTTGGGCACTCACATCAGTCAGAGCTTGAATAGTGGTGAAGACAAGTGCGAGATCGAAACAGATAATTCGGGCTTATATGATTTATAAATTTAAGTTGGGTTTGTCCGCAGCCTAATCAAGTCGCCAAGTACGCGGAGCCTTTGGGGATAACGATGTGAATGAATGAATCGTTATGCATTGGTTCCAGAAATTAATGTCGGGAAATTTGTCCTGGTATGATGAATTACGCAGTGGGTGCCCATGAGTACATGAAGGCAGCCATAGAGCAGGACAGCAGTCAAACGTTTCGTGAGCTTCCCAAATACTTCCAGATTTCTGATGAAACCGACAGACTTCACCTGTACCGAATAGCTTGAGCAAGTGGGTACCCCACATATTGTCAGAAACCAACAAGGACCAACGAGTGACAACCTGTTTGTCGTTACTTTCTCGCCCCCACAACACAATAGCATTCGATTGAGTGTTCATCAGTGACGAGAAGTGGGTTCTGTACAAGACCCCAAGCTTTCCAAATATTGCTTGTCACCGTGCGGCCCTGTGCCTCACACCACAAGACCGCCTCTACACATACGCAAGATCATCCTTTCCACGCTTATGGTAGTAACATTCAAAACAAGGAACAGCTGAAAAACTACCTGCGTAGTCCGAACTACATCATTCGACGTCATACCGAAGAATGAATGTATTCATGTAATTACCACACAGGCCATAGAAATTTAAAATTCACATATTTCAAATTAATTACATAGCAAAATATTTTCATGTTGTTTTTTTGTGGGTAAGCCTACTTACTTCCCATGTGGGACCGACATCGAACAAGGTCGGCAAATCTGAGATGGACAAGCACATCCAGTTCTCATGCAGGGCCCACGTTACACAAAGTGGTCAAATTAACATCGGCAAACAAACGTATTTCTCATGTGGAACACATACGAAAAATAGCTGTGCAAATGTAGACCAGTCTAGATACGATCTGATTCAGAAGTTGTCGACCAGGGTTTATGTTGAATGTGCCATCCTCCCATTTTGCCTTGCGTAACTGAGGGAAAGCCCTGAAAAAACTCAGTCAGGGTGGTCGGACGTTGTGATCGAACCCAAAACCTCCCGAATGCAACGACAATGCTCTACCACTAAGCCACGGCGGGTCGGAGAGGTAGTGGAAATTAGGACTTCCTCGTGTCGGTGCGGTGGTGGAAATTTGGACTACAAATCACTTGCTAGGAACATTTGGTTAGTTTTATGACTTGGGCTGTATACCAAAGGCAATCAATGTACACCAATGAAGAAGTATAATTTGACCATTGCAGAAAGTCTTATTAAACATCACCAAATAGAACAAAGAATGTTTGTAGGTAAACAACCGAGAATTGTATCGACTGTAGCATCGACAGGAGAAAAAAGAAATTATTACAACGCCCAATAAGCCTGTAGCAACACGCCCGCGAAGCAAACGTAACCAATATTTTCCAATACTTGTTTCTTTTGGGAGAATCACGTTGAGGATAAGATTTACGGAATGTAGCTACAAAGAAAGTAGAGTACAAAATAGGAAATTGAGTTCCAGAACTAGAGTAGCCATGCCTTGAGCGCTAAATTAATATAAGGTGATATGGTACCTCTGGAGTGCTACTACCTTCATAAGGCCTCACTTGTTTGTTCTTACCATGTAGGCTTTGTGATGGATAAACACCGTGTGCGTGGGTTCCCTCGAGGTTCTCCATCCATTCCTCCCACTTTCTTCATTCCACCAAATACCCCATCATCCATTCGGTATGAGCCAAAATTGCCTAAGGCCTTAATTAAAATTAAAATTTAATCTGCTTTCAGAAGAACAAGTCAAATGTGAAGCCATAAGAACACAAAGCTGCTTGCTACGTATTGTGTTTAAGTAAAATCGAATGCAGAATTTGATGACAGTGGACTCTCAGCATCCAGCCATCAGGAAGCAGAGGACAGACTGCTTTATTATTTAGTTAATATAGTACAGCATGTATTAGCACGATTGATATTGTTGTCGACGTTTTCACAATATCACACTTTAAGGAAATGAGAACCGAGGATTTGAAAGCGCTGTGGATACATTGTGTTTTCCGAGGATTTCACTCATTTTTTTTCTGTGCTACGTTATCCAGATACTGTATGCTAGAAATAATAGTGATAAATATTGTATGCGAGGTAGATCCACATCGATCAGCAAGGGAGTTAGAACGATGATGTGAGTATGAGGTAGATCTGGATGGATATACATGGATCCCAAATAGATCGCCATTGGGCAGCCAGGGAGCAAGAACGTAGATGTGGGCAAGAAGCAGATCTAGATGAGCCGATATGGTTGAACAAAGATCAACGTTGATCTGGAGGGATTCACATGAGACCCACATAGATCGACATTGATACATTTGTGGATCGACATCATTGCCCACATGTTGGCAAATGTTTGCCATTCTACCTCGAATGTCATAGATATCGATGTCGATCCCACCAAAAAATCCCATGTATATCGGCATGAACCCCACAAGTGTGCTACTGGGGACTGTATGTTCCTCTGTATTTGTGATCTATCGAAGAGCGAAAGGCAGATAGGACACTCAATGTTGTATCCGTTAATATTTATCACATCATATGCTGCGGTCATTCTACGGCGAATGCCTAGCTTGCACTCCCAGCAAATGGAAACGCCAACTCCTTGCTGCTCTTACTCACTGGCTTCCATGATATGCTGGATGACAAGTCTCTGCATGTTTGGCGTCACACAGTTCACACTTGCATTGCTTCGCACAAGCCTGCGACGCGACTACCATTCACTGGACGACTACGGAACAACCTAGAAGTGTCAGGATTTTTTCGAACCGTGGCGACTACGTGTCGAGATATATGATGTGGCCTGTTTTCCACTTAAAACCCTTATAGATTTATGAAGAAACAGCTAACTTGATGACCAGGACCTGACCGGCTATAAATGAAACAATAATGAAAACAAACCATACTTAACACATACAATGAGTAACTCCAACCCGATCACTACATAAAATTAATAGGTATAACGAGACCTAAGGGAAAATTACCAGGACGTTTTACTTACTGAGTTAATTTTTACTAACCTTAATACTTTCGTACATCACCCACCATTTTGTGTACAGAATACTCATCACTAGTTGTATCGACCTCACAAGAGTCGATACAACTAAAGAAACTTGAGGATACTTTACATTAACACTCACTTACTGACCAGACGGTGATCAACCCCCACACAGAAACTCTTTCCTGCATCATCCCCAAAGTGACACTTAACAATTTCCGTAACTAGTTTTAGTAACAATATCAAGAACAAGTGGTTTTCTATATCATTACCAAACTTTTCATACACTATTTCTAATTAAGCTTTATCGATTTCATATTCACAACGATGGTCAAACGAAACCAAGGGAACTTTACCTGTATTTTAGACCTCGTTTGCGCCCATACGGAAAAATATAGCGAAGAAGCATTTATGGGAGTCATTACCAGTGATTGACAATGCACAAGGTTTACTAAATAACTTTGAATAAGATTAGTGACAGAACACTTAATGAATCATACAAAATATGTTTTCCTACTACATTTTTAAATAAATTTATAATGCGGGTTGAAATACAATGAATCCATGGTGAAACCTAGTAACTACAATTTTATGGTAATAGTGATATGAAAATACAAAAAAAACAGCATGTTA
Organism: Lepisma saccharinum; assembly: GCA_022664845.1. Classification (NCBI taxonomy): domain Eukaryota; kingdom Metazoa; phylum Arthropoda; class Insecta; order Zygentoma; family Lepismatidae; genus Lepisma; species Lepisma saccharinum. The sequence continues at coordinate 19,090 of JAGDQP010011500.1, forward strand.
TATGCTTTAGAAACCCAGGCTAGAATGTGTAATATATTCAGAATTGGACTGAAATTCAATGATAGGGGAGCCTGTAAACAAAATATCTTTTCCTGAAAAGTTAAAAAAATATGAAGTTACTAAGTTTAAGAAAAGAACACTAGAAATGTATATGGTCGATGATTTTTGTGGAGGACATTGTATGTATGAAGTGTGGTTTGTCCTGATTGGTTTGTTTTTAACTTATGGCAAGTCAGTTGCTTGTTAGTAAAGTTATATGTTTCGGAAAAGTACCCTTAGATTTCTTTAAACTACCTTGAACTTCTTATGGTCGATAAAACTGTTTATGCAAATTGTTTGTGTCCGTTTGGTGATGTAGGGTACAAATTTCTGTTTGATGGTTGGCATAAAATGACTGTACAGGTAAAATATATATAAAGATACTGTACAGATTTGATCATTTTTGCTTTTTATATGCTGCCTGAAACTGTTGATCATCAATGTTGGTTCGTGTCAAACGTGACTTGCTACGATTAACTTGTTTCTCCGTTACGGTCGATCAGATACTGGTCAGTAAGTTAAGTTCTCAGGTAACCCTTGATTTAGTTCAATCACTAAGATTTTCGTGGTCGGTGAGGTTTGTAATGCTCATTGTGCGTTGGGTATTTGTTTTGTCTCGAATAATTTGTTTTTGAGTTATTCCTTGTCAGGTTTTCTATTGGGTGTGTGAAAAGAACATACAGGTTTTATAGAAATAATAAAAAAGCGGAGAACACAAAAAGGAACGCGTATATGACTATACACAATTGCCTCTTGCCATCCGTATGATAGGAAATTAATCCTAAGACAATACAACTCCTATAGATTACAGTGCTAAAGGTTTTGTACTACCTTTTTCGCATTCTCCATATCACCAAAGATTAGGCGAGCGATGGTGTTCTGCAATGAGTGTAAAAGGTGTTAGCCTATAGGTAGCTTACATGTCCTCCGGTTGGGGTAACATTTACCAACCAAAGTTCAGCCATCCATATTTACCGTGCCATGAAAGCAGCGTGAAGACTTGCGCTTGCTTCATAGAAGATACTAACTTTGTAATTGACGACCGCTGGCCGCTTCTACTTGTATATTACCTGTTCTCCAATTCTGTCCAACTATTGGTACTAGCGATCGGCATTAAACGTTATGTTAGATGCGGGTACCTCCGAGTAGATTATTCTCTTCACATCCGGACATACATGTAACAACTTCTTTTAGCATTAACTTTTTTAAGATCGATAGAGGATGCTCTGCAACACACAATTCTTCCACGTTTCACATTATGGTGTAGACCCACTTCTCATTTCATTACACTCTAAGAGGCAGCACATGGGTCCTCCCTGCGACGTCCACAGGACATCCAATTGTCCACCTTGGTCGCGAAAATGGGATTCTTGCAGAACTTGACTGGGGAACATTAGATTTGAAACGGACGTTCTAGAACATATATATCCCGCATATACTTCATGGATATAGAAGGGATTTTCTTTGGATATCTCATCTTTGCCAGCGGGATGGCTGCAGGATATTTTTGAAGGTTTGTACGAAAAAAATCCCCATGATCAAAATTTTGGTGGGCCAAAATAGAGTGGATAATGGTTGATATCGTTTAGTATACATAAAACTAGTATTGAAATTTGTCCATGGTGTTCAAGATGATGTAATAAGTTTGTAAATTTTCAAACTATCTGCAGCGGGATTTGAGACTGGAAAATTCCGATTTGTAGCTTTTCACTCTAACCACTAGGCTATGGGAGTATCTTGATAACAACTTGTATTTTATTATAGCTTTTATATTACAAAGACTGTCTCTGAAGTCAGTCAGAGATGCGTATGGGCTTAAAATCGATTCCAGGATCACGGATTGGAATTTATGTTAGAGCTATGAAGACTCTTTCGCCAATTTTTCTTCTCCCATCCTGTTCCGTCTGCTAATTGACAACATTGTTGATACATGACAGTTTGGTAATGTGGCTTACTTTTGGTGTTACGGTATGTTTTGACATGGAACTACTGTGGAACACCCAGCTGATAGAGAACTACTGTGGAACCCCAGTTTATCAGGGAACTATACGGCATGCTACTTGCCAATTATGGAACCCATTAGTGCGTGCGAGAGGGGAAAATCTAGAAATTAAGTATCATACAATTGTACGTACAGGAAAAATAGCAGCAAGGTCCAATATATTATGAAATTGTGATTGTGATGTAATTACATTTCTTTTATCGTTATCTTAAACATGGCAAAAGCTCAAACCGGGTCAAATTTGATGGCCGGACACAGGTGACCCGGATGCCATGATATTGATATTTTAAGAAACCGATCGAAGTACTACACAAAATATGTAGAGAAGTTTCTTTTTATTAATCTGTTACGCTTGAATTTGCACCAGGTTGGTTCTTCAGTTGATTCATAAGAAAAACGAGCTGAAAGTTGCCAACAACAGAAGCCGAATAACGAACAGTAAGTGGCCTAATACCGGGCAAGTTGGAGTCATAATTAGGCCGGACAGGTCTGTTATCTTCTGAACTAACTTGTTGGGTTATATGACACTTCGTTTCTTGACATTCCTTGCGATACTCTTTTATATTCGCTTTCTAGTCCTCTGTTTGAAAAGTAACACACGGTATGGTTGCCTAGTAAATTTGAATTTACTTATGGCCTTCTGTCATCTGATTAAGGCTGGAATGGGGTACGTAATAGACGATGTAAGCATCGGCCAAGGCCTTTCTTAAAGAACCATCACGGCATTTTCCTGGTGAGAGAAATCCAGAAAAATCCAAGTCAACAGAGTTGGCCACAGAGTTCGAACCCAAGTATCTACCCATTTTGCCTATTCAAATTCCGCAACGTTACCACCTGGAATATGGAGCCTCAGTCGTTTTCCTACTGAAGATTGTGATATATTAATTTTTCAATTGTTCTCGTGATGGCATGGCCTCTACGCGCGACAGGTATCTTCGTTTATACGTATTAAAACAGCATTAATCGTAAGCATTGTGCTTTTCTCTTTAAAGTTAAAACAACAAAACACTTCAGCATCGTAAACCACACTCAAGAACAATAGACAACTGAGCCGCATTACGTAACTCCCACAAAACAGGATAATCTTTTAATGACGCTTACGTATCTTGCTTAATTGAATTGAATTGAATTTAAGGCCTTTAGGCAACTATGACTCAGGCCGATACCTTGCTTAAGGAAATGAGCATTATCAATGCAGGAATGGAAGGAAAGCTACCTGTGGTTATGTGTGAAGGAACTAACTCGGAATTTACCTTTTGTAACTGAGTAAACCCGTGTGAAACATCACCCAGAATGTCAGGATATATATCCTCTCCTCCATCATCTCTTGCTTTTCCTCTCCCTTCACCCTCCACTCCTCCCCTATACTCGGACTGACTCCCAATTTAATCAATCGTCCTGATCGCACCTCTCTCAACAATTGCCGGAGCAACTTAACCTCTGCCCCTCAGAGACTGAAAAGTAACTACATAGGTGAACCTCCATAAGTGAACCAAAAAAAATCCGAAATGCCCGCAGCCAGTATTCAAACTTTCCTCGGGCATACTTTCAGATACCGAACAGAAAGTCCTTTCATACGGTCTACTTAAGCCAGCCTACTTAATGATTTCATCACCTTTGCCCGTAACCCAAGGTGGCACTGCCGCTGGTCCCGATACCTCCGATACCGAAACTCAGCCGAACCATCACAAATTCATCCTCCCTCTAGTAAAGACCTCCTCCAAACCACTTTGTTGAACTGTACATTTCGCTCCTCGCCAAACAAATTGCTAACCCTAGCCTCACTGACACGTTTCAACCACATTACAGCATCATCACTGCAGAACGAGGAGCTATCTCCAATGTTCGTTCTGATCCGAGCATCATTATCCACCAGGTTGACAAGGGAATCACCACGGTAGTCATGAATTACTCGGACTACCAATCCGAAGCTCTCAAACAACCTTCCGATCCTACCTTCTACCGTCTCCTCGAGTAAGATATCACCTATTTCTTCCCTAATAAGATCCCCGCGTACCTCCAAGCGCATGGACCCCATGAGGGGTTGTCGCGTTCAACCGTCTCTACAATCTGTCCTGACAATCCCAGAGCATCTAAATTTAACCTACTTCCCAAAATCTATACTTTGTAATCCCGGCAGACAAATCCTTTCCAGTACTAACTCTCCCACTGAAAGAATCTTTGCCTTCCTTGATCACACTATCTCCAACCGTTTATCCACGTTCTGCCTTACTATATCAAGAATACTAACCACTTCTTCTCCACAATATATTATATCTCTGATCCTCTCCCACTTGACACCATCTTAGCTACACTTGACGTGACGTTACTCTGTACCAATATTCCCCACACCCATAGTCTCGCTGCCCTTGAATACTTTATCGACACATGCTCCAGTCCTCGTAAGCCCAGCACACCATTTCCGCTTCAGCTAGCCGAATTTGTCCTCACCGGGAACAACTTCACCTTTGAGAACCACAATTTCCTCCAAATCATAGGTACTCGCATGACCCCTTTTGCACCAACCTTTTCATTGGACGCCTGGAGACCCAAAACCTCAACAACACACCACTCAAATCTTTCACTTGGCTTCTCTATATCTATGATATTTTCTTGATCTGGACCCACGGACACGAGTCGTTGGAATCATTTCTGCAACACCTCAACTGCACCTTTCCAGTCGAGTTCAATTGGTCCTTCTGCTTGATGTGGATGTGTGGCTCAAGAACAATTGACTGCAGTCAAGCGTTCACATCAATCCGACCAACAATATGCAGAATCTCCAAACGTTCTCTTCCATACCCTCTTGCTGTCCTGGGCTCCCGCATATTCCTCTACTGACCGGCCCCAATTTTTTTTCAGTACCTCTCCTCTGCTCTCACTGACAGTGGATATCCCAAACAACTCATCCGTAAGCAACTGGAGCGTTTCAGAAATCACCCTAACTCCAACTAACCTCAACCTCCCGGCGATGCTCTCTCCGCTCCCAATCTTCTCATCAAATACCACCCCAGCCTTCAGGACCTCCAAAAGTTCCTCAAACTGGCGCACCCCATACTAACTGCGCCACCTGAAATGAAAAAGTTTTCCCGATTGCCCCAAAATAGTCTACCCCAAACCTCCGAATCTCATCACGATTCTTACCAGAACTGGACCAATCTAGCTCCTTCCCTCAAAAGCTGGTAACTGCAATAGACCTCGCTGCAGCACCTGTCCTATTTTAATCCAAGTCTGACCTTAATACAATCTGTCACTCAGAAGACGTACTCTTTCCGACACACCGGCAATTATATATCTTCCAGCCTCATTTATCTCTTACCCTGTAGAATATGTTCCGTTTTCTACGTTGGCGAAGCCCGAACTTCTCTAACAATCCGCATCTACAACCCCCGCTATTCCTCCAAATATCAACGTCGGCACTTACCCATATCTGAATGCACCGCTGTAACTATGACGAAATCTTTCGAGTCAGCATCTTGAAAATCTTAAACCTTGACTCACCTACCACAGTTAGAAAGAGATGGGAGCAGACGTACATCTCTATCCTTTCCGCCAACCATGAACTGGGCCTCAACTGCATGAAACTCCCTGCATCGCAGTGTATTCTTCCATTCTCTTCTTTGTTCTGTCTGTAGTTTCACTTTTCTTCTATTTTTCAATATTATTGCTGTGTTCTCCTTTTCCCCTTCACTTCATCATTTTGTTATCATTACTATTTTCTCTCCCCTCTGATTCTTTACCCTCTTCTTCTTTTAGGACGCCCCTTACCTACTTATAGTAATCTCCCCACTTTCTTCTCCATTTCGTGTTTTTCTTCGAAATATCTAGACATATCCTGCCTCCATAACCTGACCATACTGTTACCAAGGGTACGTTTGCAACATGGAATTTTGGACCAAGTCCTGCACCAGTGTGGTCTGTCCTTTTTTTCCCCTACCTTGTGAAAATGCTTTTGCAGAACCTTGCTTTTCTATTGTGTTTGTGAAGTTCCTGTACTTGTCAGCCTTCTACTATGTGTTCGTTTTTCTCTACCATTTTTACTGTCTTATATACCATAGGCTAAGCTGCGAACGTTGTCTCATTGTCAGTAAAAATTTCTTATATAACTACTGGCATTCGTTGATTATATTAAAAACGAAAGGCATACATTCTTGTATGTATCTGCATTGGAACTCTGTGCAGTTTAGGACGTTTCTGGGTAGTTGCATCGGGATTTGTTTAGAATATTCTAGTAGAACGTCCATAGGACGAGTTACCCACCTCTTGAATATTCCGGGATACGACTCATCTGTTTATGACGTGTCTGGAACGTTCCTGGAACATGTGCTATCTGGGTATGGACCTAAAGTGGTATTAGGCTGTTGTTCTTTATAGCTTAAACTTTTCTACTAAGTCATCAACGGTGTGATGTTGGTTAATTGTTATTGTTTATTCCTTATATGCTTCGAAAACCACTGATAGAAATCCAGAATGTGGTTGATCCTTACAGTTTCTGTCTCCGTTTATGTATTTTCGAAAAAAAAAAGCTGTATGTACTTTCATCGACTCTTCCCTCTTGTACACTTGACGAACAATGCAGCAAACTGCAACCCCAATACTGCCTTTATTAAATCTGAACAGTAAATAATGCCAGATTGCTCATTATCTTTTCCCATTTTACCCTGTTCAACACACGAGATACAATAACAAATTCACCATGCTCTACTGCTTCCCACTTTCCTGGTCAACGATGCAAGTCATCGTTGCGACATATGCGGCCTCGCGACAGTTGAAATTTGCGCCCACTCAATAGATGGTATCATATTTTTTTAAGCAACAACGACACACTGACGTAATACTGAAAATAATGGAAATTTACATTCGTTGTACATAACAATGTTTTGTTTTCGTGTTAAAATTGAGATGGCACAATTCAAGCTTCTTAAAGACATATGTTAATTAAAAATTCTATCGACATAAGATCAGTCAAACTAATCCCTCATGCGCACACATACACCTATGGTACAGTAGTGTATTCTGCATTTATATCGTGAACTATCACTATACGAAGTAAACTTTCCAGGGAAGATAACACAGGTCACACACAGGGTTTTCCCTACATCCCATAACACCCCATTAAATTTTAAGATAAACCCCACGAAAAATTAAGCCCTTTTATGTGTAGAGTTGACAAACCCTTTTCAAGCAAGCAAACAGTTAACACAGAAAAAGAACAGAAACAGAGAGAGATAAAGAGAGAGAGTGATGAGGAGAGAAAGTTTGTTGTAGTGTTGAAATTTTGCTGTAAAAACTGGGCGTGATCATGAAAAATGATATATTGACACAATATCTTCAAAGACACTTTGTCTACGTCCTTTATTCAAATCACGTCAAATGTAACAAAAATTCTAGCGTTTCAAGATATAACTAAAAAGCACGAAAGAATGGACATCACACTTATAACAAAAATAATAATACTCGCGCGAGTGATTGCCCAATTCCAGAGAAATCTAGCCCAATAGACGGGTCAACTGGGTCCTCTACTGCTCTAATGGCTGTTGGCTGGCCTGATTGAATTGGGCTGCAACCACAGAATGGTGTGAAGGGTGATATGCGATTAATTCCTCCAAGTCAGACCCAGCAAGCACGACTAGGTCTTCTGTATATTTCGCAGTGTTGGGTGTAGCTTGGACTCCAGGCCTACTATTCACACTAGCTAACAGATTCTCAAAGTTTAGGATGCCACCTCTACGTTTGTTGTATCTTTGGTTATTGACGATTCTCTCTGGATCAACCTCCTATGTATGACTCTATACGGGTTCTCTATGTGGCTGTCAGTTTACCCTGCTTGCCCACTATCTAGGGCCCTTTTTATGTTTACATATATCAGAGAGTGTATACACTACGTGTACATAATCGGTACCTCCGGTCAAATGCCAATTTACTATATAAATCTGTTATGTATGGATATGTACAATTCTCACTAGCAATAAGTAGGTTGCTATAGAGTCCCTTAGAGGATTACTGTTCGAGTTGATAAGTTTACCTTTATACTCTTGTCTCAGATCAATTTGTTGTCCTGATTGGTCCCACAAATAAAAAATCAATTGTTTCCCTTGGTTTTTGATTGTTTTAATTTTACGGTCATGCTACAACTACTCTTTCAGTCATCTGTTCCTTGGCCTTTGGTTCATTCATTGTTGCTTCTTCATTTTCCTTTTTCGTATTGAGGTTGGCTTATTACTATGCCGGTTTCTCTGCTGGTGTCCAGCTTCTCTCAATTCTGTAATACAATCCTTCGCTTGATTAATTTAGTGGTTTTCATCTATTTTCTCCACTTGACTTTTATCTCCTGGATTTGTTTATAAGTTTTGGTCAACAAAACTGCCGTTTTCGCGTTTATTAGTGACAGTTCTCTCTTTTCTGCTTATGTGTTTTGGCATACTTTTAAGACAATTTTGGTAATTGTGGAATTGCTTTGTTGCTGGTGCTTTGTTGAGCTCAAGCAAATTCGCTACTGGCTTGGTGAACTTTACTGGTGCTTTTGGAGAGCTGAACCAAATTTAAGTCAGGTTTCTAGATCTCATTAAGGGCAAGGTGCAGTTTGTTTATCAGCTTGCTCAGTCTTCTAAAGTATTCTCCCAGGTCACATCTCAACCAATAATTTAGCCAAGAATGGACCAGTTTCGCCGCTGATGGCTTCCTGGGGCATTGCGATGGACTCGACGTCGCTATTTCGTTTCTCTCTTCACTGTTACTTTGTTGTCGAACCTCCTTGTTCTGTATGTAGTCCATGGTGTCGTTCAGCTCCGGCAGGTTCATGGAGAGTTTTCCTTCAAATGCATCTAAATTGTACTAAAAGTACGGATTTTAAAAGATCGCTTCATAAACAAGGTTTGGTTTTGTACTTAGAAGTATAATCATATAGAACTACCGTTTGCAGTAATACTAAAGGTATGAAAAATTCCAGATTTTCTAAAATTGACGTACAGACCTATGTAACCTACGAAAAATTTTGTAAAACCAAGTCCGAGAGGGGGAAATTTATTTACCGAGTTCCTCTAACTTAACCTAAAATATATACTAATAGTATCATAATTTCTTACTAAAAATATTAATAATAATAGAATAGTAACAACAACCAAAATCAAAACAATAAAACATATACAATTATGTAATAAATTATAACAAAATCATAATTAATAGCTATTTCCAAGCCTACAGTAATAAACTAACTTATTATATGATTATAGAAAATATTCAATCAAGAGCAAATCCCCCTGATTTTAATTAACCAAAAAATAAATAATTAAAAAATATATTATACTCATGGCTATTATATTTAATATACTTCCTACTCAACCAGATATCACAAAAATCGACTAACCTTTCATTACCAAAATAATATTAAAAAGCAGTTTGCAACCAACACCTCCCATACTTATCTTAACTTTCAATTTGCTTCGGGAAAAAATAATAATACTTCAATCTTAAATACCTTCTGATACAAAAGGTACATGAACTAGCTATATGAACTTTCTTAAACAAAAATAAATCTCAAATATTTAATTACTTCCTACACAGTACTCATCTACTATAACTTAAAACAAATTAGTCAATAAAAATTATCAAACCAATTTAATACTTATGTTATTTCACTTATTACAAATAAATAAATCAATCAATATTAGTAAAAATTTACTTAATTAATCAAAATAATCTGAATCGCACAGAAACCTCCTCGGTGTAAACGAATAGCTAAACTAACAAGATTCACTTCGATCATTCTAAGCACATTTCCCAATACGCCTACTATGTTACGACTTATCTCACTTAAATTAGAGCGACGGGCAATGTGTCCATAGTTTAGAGCCTCACTCAATAGAGTTATATAACTCAAAATTACATTCAAATCCACCTTCATTCTATATTTCAATAAAAATTCATTATAATCAAATTATTGTAAGCCATCTCCACTTATTAATCAGCTGCACCTTCACCTGATTTTACCTTTAATTAAACTAATGAAAATCACCTTCGAATTTCCTCAATGACGGCGGTATACAAACTGAATACAATAATAAGTAAGATTATAGCGTGGACAGGTTCCTCTGAAGAGACTAAAATACCGCCAAATTCTTTGGGCTTCAAGAACATAATTATTACTACCCCAAACTTTAGCATTAACTTTACAATGTCTATAACAGGTATCTAATCCTAGTTTATATTAATATTTTTCATAGTCTCAATAAAAAGAATATAAACAATTATAATAATTTCACCTACCAAAATAATAATATTAATTCTCATTGAAAAAAGTATTAACTACAACAATCATTACTCTTTCCCTTTGCTCCCCCAGTCTAACCGCGGCAGTGGTACGAATTTTACTGGAAGTTACGTCTACAATTATCTATCTCAAACTTACATTAAATAAATAAAATCAAGCACTGCTAAATTATTTAATACCCTAATCCCTCAAAAATAAAGTAATATTCATTAATCTTACTCAAAATAATAATGTACAAAAACCACAAAAAAAGAAAAATAAGCCAGAATAAAACTTTATATAAAAATCATAAAGTTATATCATATTCGAAGCATAAAGACATTTACTAATAACAACAAAAATTAGAATATTATAATCAACAAAAGCCCCCCGAAATACAGCTCACCTGCGCTCCTCCTCCAAAATTTGGGTTAAATTATTTTTTTTTAGATTTCACTCAGATCTACAGGCAAACTCTTGTCACTTCCACAGAAATACTTGAGTCTAAGTGGTTTTGTTTGACTTATTATTATGTTGATAAAGACTTATTATTTTACATGAACCAGTCTTATATGACAAAGCTCTGACGTTCGACTTAAACACGTGAGGTGAAGCAAGTTAGTTGTGGTGTCAAGTACTAGGTGTATACCTCATATGCTCTTATATTCTCCTAATACAGATGGTCTACTTAAACCATCCTAGCACTGTTATTTGGTGTCTGATGTTGATATTTCGTAGCCCCATGTTTCAAGGTTCACCCGATTGAATGACACAATCAGTTTTACTCTGCGACGCACCCGTCTTCCAAAAATTGAGGTACAAAGTGGGCCACTTCACTTCACCTAAGAAAGCATACAATGCAAATAGAGTAAATGCTTATGTGTGCTTCACTATAATGTTAAACCAAAGTAGAAGAGGCTCTGGGCTATAATGTGATTACCATTTCGGTATTCGGCTAGTGTAAGATTTGGTTCATAGTGCAGTGCAATGCAGTAGATGCTTATAAATGTGAAAAATAAGAAATCACAGAAACACTTCCAATTCATTAATCTAAATCAGTGTTGCCAAATCTAAAAAAATAGAAGTACTGAACAACAATTAAAAACATTTATCCATTTCTCGCTTCGTGTTTTGACGCCTGAGCTTTATAGTTCTATTGGTCTAAAACTTTATATATGATAAAGTGTGATTCTTTAATAGCTATAAATTCTTTAGTGATAAAACTATTAAGTTGGACACACTGCAAGGAACCTAATACGTTCACTTCGTTCCGGAAATGAACTTTAATATTTACAGTTCTATACAACTTCGTGTCTATGAACCGTCAAAAATACCTAGTCATGTATGGGAGTATACTTAATGACGGCTGACTTGAAAAAGGCCTCAGTAAACCTGTGGCAATGTACATGGTATACTGACGCTGCAAACACGAAGTCAGTTAAGGTGAAAACAGAGTCCAAAAATGGCATAGTTTACGGAACAACCCTGGGAAGCCAAGTTGCTGTTGATGATGCATCGGATAGTAGGAAAAAGTGCGGGTAAAAGAGAGCTGAATGCCTGAAGAAAAATGAAACAAATGCAGCTGAATGCCTGCAGAATGGATGAAAAATGAAAGAAGAAATGCAGCTGAATGCCTGCAGAATGGAAGAAAGAATGAACGAAAAAATGCAGATGAGTTCCCGTAAAATAAAAGAAGAAGTGCAGTTGAATACTTGAAGGATTTAAGAGAAAATAAGAGGAGAAATACAGTTGAATTCCTGTAGAATGGAAGAGAATATGAGGAAAGAAATGCGACTGAATGCCAGCAAAGTGAAATAAAAATTTGGACAAATTTACTATGGCCTCCAAAGGGTGACGAACGACGTAATAGATCATGAAGGTGGTACGAGATGTGATTTCTCGAGTAAAACAAGATATTGAGATGCTGAAGCAGCACCAGGAGATGGTCGAAGACAAGATGAAGATTCTGGAAGTAGGGATGAATCGATTAGAACAGGAAGAGAAATAATAAGCTAGAGAAGTACAAGTGTTCTCACTTAGCTCGGAAGCGAGTTATTACACGCAAAGAGAAAAAAACGGCTTTGACAATATAAACGGAACTTGCCAGAGTGAGAGTGGTCATTCCGTACGAACCAATAGCGATTCCTTCAGCACAAGTGAGGATGATTCAGACAACCTGAGCGCAGGAGGAGGAAACACCGAACGTTGAACGAAGTTTACGGAAACAGGGAAAGATCTAGATATGGTGAAAGCGTGTTCCCAATATTCGCTTGGCAGATCTAAGAGCATTTACTACATATGCAGTGAATGACCATGACATGTCGGTAAAATCTTTCATTCATCAATTCGAAAGTGAAGCTCTCTTAGGTATCCCAAGCCTACAGTTGTTACAGATATAACCCTTTATTCTTAAATCTAACAGAGACAAGTTTGGGGACTATAACAGTTTCCGAACATTATTTCTACAGTACTACCACTCCGAGGATATAAACAGCTAGGATAGCTCGACTCCGGTCATCACCATTTAACCCAGGATGTGATGGCAGTTTCGAAAATTTCGTCATAAATCACTATAATGCCATAAGAGAGCTAGACGCCCAGATATATGAGATCCAGGTATGCAATAGTATTGTAATTGTATTACCTACATCAGTCCCAAGTCTCTTTGCTACATTATCGGATGTAACCCTCGTCAAAATTTTAGAAACAGTGAGGAAACTCGAAAGAGCTTTGGAGGAATACACCGCGAGGATACCACCATTTCCGAGGAAGACGTATAATGAGCCTATCAAGAAAGAGCAAACGGGAAAAAAGCAAGTAAATGAAGTAACGCCGTTTGCAAGGTTAGGAAATGAAGACCCAAAGTGTTTCTTGGAGCTTGATCAGGAGCGGAGTCTTAGCAAAAAAAGAAGAAAGTATCCTCGTCGATATAGAGATAAATACCAATGAAATCGGAGGAATAAGATGCAAGGACGAAGACGTTACTCTTCAGATGAGGAGATGATACCTAAAAATGGAAAGAAGAACGAAGACTCTAAGACTGACCAAGATGAGGGAAGTAGCCAAAAACGAATCCACACACTGGATGTGAAGGAGAGTCTTATGATGTGAAGCAGAGAAGTGAAAATCCCTCTGTAGAGAAAGACCTAAAACGTGATGTATATAATAGTGTGATAGAAGAGATAAATTGTTGATTATTCATATATACAGAAATACTTTTGGGTGAATAAATGCGAAGGGAGTGAATGTAAGAAGAATGTATGCTGAGAAGAGTGTACAAGAAGTTCGAAGACATCCACCAATCTCTTCAAAATCCTCGATGTTTCTGTAAGTGGACTTCTGGACACTGGATCCAAAGTAACCCTCTGTTCAGAAGAGGCATGGAAGGAAGTCAGCAGGAACATGTCCAAACCGCAGGTATGGGCTAGGAAAAATATAACTATTATCGATTTTTCAGGGACAAGAAGAAACAAGGTCAAAGTAGGAGTCAGACTACCTATCATCATGTATAACATTAACCTGTATTATAGAACCTTTATATTCCAAGAACTCATCTTAGGGAAGGTTTGATCATAGATTATGGGGCCAAGATGGACTTGAAAAGAGGCGAAACTACCTTTGAGGTACCATGATTGACCAAGAGAAGAACAAAGAAGCGAGGTCCAAGGTAGCTGGATTAAATGATGAAAAATGTGTTAAAAGTAACCGCACTGTAGGTGAAGAGGTCAAATCGAATAGTGAGAAAGGAAAACCTCAGAAACAAAATAATCAATGAGTATATGGATGTGGATGGAATGATGCCTTGACTAAAAACGCTGATGATTGGGATCTTGTTCGAGAAGGATTAAGTCAGAAAGAAGACGAAAGATGGGTCATGGCGTTGCTAGCCGTAGTCGTCGTACCATGTGTCGAAGCAACTCCTTGAAAATTAACTGTGTGCAGTGTCAGATGAAGGACTTGCCCGGATACACCAGTGGAGGGAGTATGCTCACTACTGGATGTGCCGTTGACGATGATAAAGTTGCAGCTGTGGTGGTCACCAAAACGTTCCAGAGAGACAAGGGAATGTTGCCGCACGTATCAGCCAAATATCGTAAAAGTTCCAAGAATAAACGTGTCCAAAATTCCCATTACTGTCTCGAGGTGAATACTTCAGCGCCTGTCCTCCAGCTCCTGCGTTCTGAGTGTGGCAAGAAGGAGCTACCAGATCTGAGTTGGATACAACATCGTACATTGGAGGCTTACTGTCGGTGGCGAGATTTACTCAAACCCCAGCATTAAGTGACAAAGTTCAGAAGATCTCCAAAGAATCAAGAAGCCCGCCAAGAGATCATGTTCGGTGACTCATGGAGATTATCAGTGAAAGTTGTCAAGAGTGAGCCAACGGTCATCGTGTAGAGAACATCAAGAAGTCCAATGTAAGTAGTGCAGTGAATACGAACCTAGAGCGTTGTGCATGAAGAACTGTCCCAGGACACGGATCCCGTTTGGACGCCACATGCTACAGCCCAAGTTATACCGGTGCAGAACCAAGTGTTTATAGTGAAGCATTAAAGATGGCGAGCGACCTGGTGAATTTCAGTAATTAGTTTCTTTAGTTATTCCAATATTTATAAACAATGTTTAAGCGATAAGTTTATGCGTATTAAGAAAGAGAAGAGACAGTATATATTTTATTATAGTTAATTGTTTAGTGTTATTTCATGCAGAACAGCGACGAATGCAGGAAGTTCATGTATGTACTTTTGATAACCCAACCGGTATGGTCGTGAAAAATATATTACTAACCAAAGCACGAAATAAATGTGCACTCGCAATTATCTGTTGGTTCTTTTGAATTGATGATCCCCCTTCTGAGAGATTGCGCTAATTATTTCGTCTCTCATTTAAGAGGCGAATAAGTGGGTATGGCAGTCTATTCAACCAAGAGTTCGTTGTACCAGGGAACTGGACTCTCATTTAGAGTTTTCCTTTCGGAAAACAGGTCTCCGACAGAGAGGTCCGCGTCGAGTGACTGTCTTCTCATTTCAAGATGATACACTCGTGTGTGTCTGCTTCATATTGAGAGGGTATAGAGAGGACTGATCTTCTTACGAGCACGTCATTCTCCTAACGATTTGTCTCTATTCCTATCTTCAGCAGCGGTCCATGACGGTCCCAGCGGAGCTCGCAGAGACACAAAGTGACCCTTCAACGTGGTGATTGCAGCATGTATCCTTCATCTGCCAGTGGTTCTACTCCGAAAACTCTTCTTTCCCTCTCCACTCGTAGCAGTTTTGGGTCCAATCAACGAGGGACCCTCAATAACTACTACTGGCGTCTAGACCTTTTTATGTGAACTTATATGTTGAAACCCCAATTTTTAAAAAAATCTATACCTCAGGCACATGGTAATCCCATCAATTTTAGCCAGTTCTGAAACTTTTTATACATTGTAATATAGTGAAAGGAGTGCCATTTTCCAAGATAATCAAGGAATTTATGAAATAACCAAAGCAGTTGAAGACCAGAGGAGACGAGCGTGCTATGTTTATTTTTTTGGTTTTAAAGGAGAGCGTTTTAAAAATCTATAATACGCATTATGTAGACCTATCTATACATAAAAAAAGAAGATTTTCTTGTAATGTAAGACTATACACGCTTCAAAGACCTAACATTTGATGCTCCTATCTCAGTTTGGCCAAAACGGGGGAAAAAGAACAGTCCTTTCCTCTGGACTTCAGTTATTATCTGCCTGATAATCAGTATCTCGAATGGTTTCGAAGCTTGCTTAAACATTCATTGATTTCTTATTAGTTTCGCAAGTGAATGAAACGATGGTATTTGCAGAACTGTCTCCAGTCATTTAGTGTCAATCCATTTACTCAGAAGTAGTGTAGCACCCAGAAATGATCTAGGGAGACTAACTTTAATGAAGTTGTTTACCGTATGTATGCAAATAAAAAACTAGAAATAAGTAGATAAAACTAAAAGAAAAAGTTCGTATAATTTCAGTACTTTCTAGTGCACTTATTGAATTGTGATTCGCATGCTAACAATTTATAAATTAGAACTACAGAAATATAGATAAATGTTAAATATTCTAGCAAGGAGACTTACGGAAGTGTAAGCACCGATTTTAATGAAACTTGTAAAACATTGCGTACTTGTAGAACATCGAAAAATAATCGACACGTATTTTTTATTTCGGCAATGTTTTGTATTTATGGGTAGAAACCAACCAGTGAACGTTAGGGTTGGTTTCCAAGCAGAGACAGAAAGCATTCATTTAATGTAAAAAAAAACAATACTGCCAGGGAAGGTTAGGACAGCTGATTCAGAATCGGATGTCAAAAGTACAAAATTCAAAATGGCGGATCCAATATGGTGGTTTCAATTACAAAGAGTCGTCTGGTTTGAAATGCTTTGCAGCTAGCCAAGAACAATAATAGTTGGCAGAGGTTACTGCGAGAAGGTGGCAGACCGATATGAAACCCCTTTCTGTACTGATGTTAACGGGATGCTTGAGTATCGTCACCTCTCACTATTCGGGGTCCTTATTTTTTATTTGTAGTGAGTGAATATAGTCCCCTCGCCTCTCACTATGTCGGAACTTCATAGATTCTCAATTGCTATAATTATTAATTTATAGCGAAAACATTTTACAGTAAAGATATTTCGTAAAAAAGTGTGTGATGTATAAACATTGTTTACACCAAGCACGCCTTGTTACGGCAATAGCTGTTCACAAATCGCAAAATGCTGCATAATCTTTGAAACAAAATGTTACGGTATTTTCAAACCCAGGTAGTTTTTCTTCTAAATAACCGCTTTTGTACCACACATACATAATAAGAATTGCAAATCTGGGCGACGAATACTGATTATGAATCAGTGAGTGGATCTTAATTATCTTTGTTTTTGTCTTTCATTATAATCATCAACCAATCGCTGGCTGAACTTAATCGGTCGTTATTTAATCGAGTCGAAATTTTGATCTTACTTTCAGCATCAGTATTCCTTTCAACAATCCATTTTAACGCTAAAGAAAGTGAAGACGAAAATTTCGGGCATCAGAGTTCAAGTACGATTAAATCGTATTATCAGAATTAAACCTACTTTCCTAATTTAGCTCCTATTGCATTATTCCATGTTTAACACGTGACCCAAATATACTATAAATAAGCACCCCGACTAATGAGAGGCGAAAGGACTCACTAGAAATGAGCACCCTGAATACTTAGAGGTGACGAGAGTTAGTTTAATAAGCATCTCGTTAGCATCAGTACAGAAAGGGGTTCCAAATCGGTCTGCTACCTTCTCGCAGTAACCCCTGCCAACTATAAATTGTTCTTGGCTAGCTGCAAAGCATTTCAAACCAGATGATCTTTTGTAACTGTAATCACCAGGTTTGATCCGCCATTTTGAATTTTGTACTTTTGAAGTCCGATTCCGAATCAGCTGCTCTAAAAACAACTGGCAGTATTGTTTCTTTTACATTAAATGATTGTTTTCTGTCTCTGCTTGGAAACCACCCTTAGCATTCACAGGGTGGCTTCTACCCTTAAACTCGAAATAAAAAAAATAAGCCGAAATAAAATACACCCCATTGCCGAAATAAAGAAAATAAGTGTCGATTATTTTTCGGTGTTCTACAAGTATGCAAAGTTTCATTAAAATCGGTGAGTTATACTTCCGTAAATCTCCTTGTAAGTGAAAATTTTAAATGTTCTAAGTGTTATTTCTTGAGCCCAGTACAATTGGCTATTCTTTGCGGTCAATTCAATTACTAATATGCATTCACAATAGCTCATTTCATAACAACAGAAAGCGGCAGTTGTATATGACTGCACAGCTGCAAATTTTTAATATCGGTTCTTAGAACATTTGGCATGTCTCCCCTTGAAAATTTTCCTCACGCCAACTTACATCGGTCAACCTGTTCTTTCCACCAATAAAGCATCAACATTCATATCCTAAAATGTTCTAGTATGGATATCAATACAAAAAACTTGTAGGCTGCTGTTTGAGAAATTACTTCAGTTGTTGTACAGTAGGTCGGTATTTATACATGAACCGACTAAACACAATAGCTGTCCTATCTTTGAAAATCGTTTGGTGATGAAATGTTTTTCACAGTGAAAACGGGGGCTGAAAGCTATGGAAGGTAATTGTTGTTTGTGAAGAATATGGTTTTAAAAATCGCCATGAAAATAAAACTTTACCGTGACGTTAAACAGAAATCATAAACATATAATTAAAAGTCATTCCTGTGAGCCAGAAGTAAAGTAAAATGGAGTTTTAAAAAAGATAATTCTGTCCTTCAATGCCTGAGATATGTTATGCATTATAATTACCTTTGTTAACTCTGCAACATGAACTGCACAGAAAATAATTTAATCAATCATTTTAGAAAGAAGACATGTTTCTTACGTTAACAAAGAACAATTCAGAAATGCTTAATTGTCTTTCCCTTATTAAAGTTAATAAATTGTGTAAAATTATTGTAATTATTTGTTAAATGATTTCCTGCAACTGAATTTGTAGAGTACGCTATGACATGTTAACAACAATATGTAATCTTAATTCAAACCACAGCATCAAAATGCCTTTTATTTACTCGTTGTTAATAATAATTGCGTTCAACACACTAACTGAGTGTTCTTCACAACAAGAAAAAAATCTCAAATGTTCCTTTACTTATTTATATTCTTTTCTAAACTCGATGTGTCTTGCGTGTCATGACTTCACTTTATCTTCCCATCTCAATCACTAACATCTAAAAATACAGTAACGCCCAAAAGCATTTTGACAAACTATTTACGTTCTTAAAGTATGTTACTATTCTTTCAAAATAAGAATAAGGCTAACCTATTCTCACCAGATTTTTTATATTTATTTTTGTTATTACTGCAGAAATTCTGCAACTCCGAATCTCCGGGTGTGGATTCCAGTTGCTTCGATATTACATTACATTACATTACATTGCCACAAACAAACTGATATAATTTAAAAATATATTTTTAAATAAAGCAAAAGAGGTCATGTCAAATAAAATATGGCAATTGATAATTTACAGGCAATTAATAACTAAAATTATCCCAAAACGAAACTGGAATTCACGAAGAAAGGATTTATCGCATCGTTCTTTGAAGGCTGTACTCTGATTTGCAATTACGCAATAATGTCGTCTCATAACAAGAATATCATTCCTAGTCACTTTCCACATTCCCAAATATTGTGACGATTTGTGAGCAATGACGGGATCTCGTGATTGTGGAGTCACTTAGAGGATGAACCTAATTTCCTTCCTAAGACAGGTCCCAAATCACTGCATAACACCTGAGTGCATATTCACAGAGGTACATAAAACCTTCAGAGAGACTCTCTTTAGTGCTCTCGTGTGGCTGTTCACATATACTACACGACCATCGGAGTTGACTTCAAGGACATTCAAGTTATAAGTAAGATTTAAGATACTCATCAGGCCAGTCGAGTTTACAGAAACTCTAATAAGCTCAACTTCATAATTTTTATAGCGCCCGCCTCTAATCTTCAATACATTCAAATATCGTACTGAGTGAATTGTTATTAACGTCCTAAACGAGCTGGTGAGCTTCTAAGTACGGGATGTACAGTTTTTCATTAATGTGTATTCTAACCACTGCGTTTAATGAACCCTGACGAGATTTGAAACAGTGACCACCTGTACTCAATATCGTACTTTCATACTTATAGTAGACATTGTAATTCTAGAATGAACTTCTTCCTTTAGCTAGAATTAACTTCTTTTCGTAATTTCAACTAATATAATAAAACGAGATTTTCTTCAAGTTAATTTATGACTTGGTATAAGTCATAAACTGCATTCCAATGTAGGGCTCTGCCATTTTGATGTGTAGTTAGATTTATAATAATTATTTTTCTCTCAGCTTGAGATCTTATTACTACATCAATTTTATGTTTGGTAGAGCGTTGGTGTAGCATTTGGGGGATCCTGGGTTCTATCCCAGCGGCCGACCATCCTGACTGAGATTTTCCCAGTCACACCAGACAAATATCGGGATGGCAACTTCGATATAGGCCCTTGCCAACACCTTCCCGAATCCTTTCCCTTCCCCTATCCCGGCCTGAACCTTAGATTCCTAAAGGCATAAATAAAATTCAATGAATTTTATACGTTATTTTATTATTATACTGACGGATATATGACGATCCGAAACTGCAGCACTGCATATTAATAGGGGAAACAAACCATCTAAGGCGAGGAAGCAAAGTGCAATAGAAACTGGCGTTCTAGCACCATTCCGCTAATAGTAGGTGGGACCAAGCACGAGCAAACGACCACCGAGGAGACTACCAGCGAGCAGTCTCTTAAATAAATAATATGATGAATGCAGAAATTCAAATTGCATTATGACAAAAGGATGACTGAGAAAAGACGAAACGAATAAAACCCTCGTTAGAAATGCTCCTTGTACCAAACACTACCTAAGGCTGCAGGACTAAAGAAATGATTGTTTTAGGTATTTACTTAAGTCAATCTATCATCCCCTATACACAGAAGTCGAGTGTCCTACAACTGGTACATCGCCTAACATCAGAACTAAATAGTTGTAACGAAGCAGGGAACTATTATCAATATTCCTGGAAGAAGCTGCTCTTTATTCTATTCTAAACACATTATCAATTATACGTGAGAGGATAATGCTATTTGATTAGGGCTTCATGTATAAGACAGAATACTACTTTTCGACATATACTGCATATGTAAATAATAAACGTAAACATTCGGTTTCCTTTTAGTATTATTTATGTAGCACCTTAAGACCAATAAAAACAAATTTGCTACACTTCTGCCGCATGATAGAAGTAACTGCACAAAAGCGAAGAATAAAAATCAACAGGCCTAAGCACACCAAAACATTGCAACTGAAAGACCGTGAATTTGAGTAAAAATACTGGACGAGATAATTTGCGCTGTTGAAAACGGTTTGAAACTTCCAAACCTCATAGCAAAAGTTAGTTAGAGGTCAAATCTACAACTTATTGCTGCGTCTGGTACTGTTATAGTTTTACGTCGCCAAAAAGTGGAAAATTTACGGGAGAAATTGACTTTGTGCGTAAGTAAAGGAAAGTGTCTTATGTAAGATTTGCACAGCGCTGTTTGTCTAAAGTGCCTAATTTGTTTCAATAACGAAGCTTTCTTACCTGCTTCAAAGTGCAAAGTGATCGGCCATTATCAGCAACAGACGATGAGAAAACCGATCGTAGCGTCAGGAGCGGTAGTAATCCTTCAAACGGTGAGTAACTGATTGCGTAAACTTTATAAAAAATGTCAAAATGCGTATCCGTTAGTCTAGTGGTTAGCGTACTGGCTATGGATTTAGGATCCCGGGTTTGATTCCCCGAGCTGCAAAGGATTCTTGAAGGTACCTGGGTCTGGAACGGTGCCCACCGAATATCTCACCTGAATACATTTTAATCCTTTTATATTTTTTCAAGTTGTTTACTATTGATGTTTAAAATGTTTCCGGTGTCAAAACAATTGTCAATCTTTTAACGTTAGTACCAGACACTAGTTTTCAGTAACCAAAAGATTCAAAGTTAAATGTATTTGTTTACACATGAAAGGTAATTTTGACATGTTAGTTACGTGTCTGACAGCAACTTTAACTTTACTTAGATTAATCAATGAAATGTACAGACCATATGGACTTGTGCACAAATACTAAAGTTACTTGCGGTACACATTTAAATATATTGCAATTTTGTACAAAGCCAATTGCTGATAAAGCGTCGCAAGAATTTCTTATGTAAAAATATTTAACTAAAGAGGTGGACGACTGGCCCCCAAGATACTGTTGTAATCTGACTAACTGGACTATTTTCTTAAAATAGTGTGTTTTCTTGTTGTTTTTTTTTTAATGGAGCAGTATACTAATGACCTCTAAATGTCTGGTTGTAGTGGACTTTTCTCCGGTTTCGGTATTGTGATAATTATGCCCTCTTTCCACGTGCAATGAAAATGGCACAGGCTGAAAATTTTATTGAAGGACCAAGCACAAAAGGTAACATATATAGCTTGATCAATATCTTATTTTGTGCGAGGGCATTACCTTAAATTCATGATTGAATTCAACACCTGTCGAAATAGTCTATGTGAGTATTTTTGATAGTTGGTGTGATGATCGTTGCTGTTGGTACGACAATTTAAATAAAGTAGGTTAACGGGTTGAATCAAATGCAGATACTACGTAAGAAGCAAAGCTATAGGAACGTTCTTCCTAACGACCTTCAAAATTTTGAGTATTGGGAAGGATCCCTAGGTACAGTAATGTTAAGCACCGATGTTAGTAAATAAACGTGCGAGTCATCCTCACATCATTGCTTACCTTCTCTATTTCATTTTCCGTGCTACGCACACACGCCTGCGGCTAATACCACTTTATTGCCTAATTTGGTGGTCATGTCCAAGTCAATATTCTATACAACAGCTGCTAGATAACTTCAGTCAGGTAGCATAATAAGAATCTTCCAAGCATTAAAATCTCGATTTCAAGAGCTTCTAAGGAAAATAATAGTGGAATGGTTATTTCTATTGTTCCAAAGTCTCCGTTAACGGTAACAAATCTTCCTTCTTACCTATTAACTCAATATGCTATAATTTGCAGGACGTCTGTCGTTTAGTAAGGAACTTGGCAAGAAAATCTTTCTGTTTCCTACCACGTACGTCTACATTAAATGTTGCAGCATTAATTGAATGACGTATTATTTACTATTTAGAGAAAACTATCGCAAATCATTTCAGCCTCGGTTGCTACAATACCTCTTTAGATCTCGTATTTATGGCTTGCTGTACGATAGATGCAAGTCAGGGACTAGCGCTGGTATTGTAAGACATGTGGTAGAATATAACAAGAGTTATGATAAATATACTAGGTATTCATATATACTCATTCAATCAAATATCCAAAAGGTCTCTTCATCCTCAGGTTTACTACTAGATAACAAATATGCAACTGATCACATAATTCTCCAGATTTTTAGCAGTTCCCTTTTCTTGAAGAAGCAGAGGTGTTTTCTCCCTGTAGGAAGGAGGAACTTTCGTACAGTTAAAAGAATGTTGATAATATTGTAATTACCTTTCTCATAAAAAAGAATCTTGTTAATACTGTAATTAACATTCTCATAAAAAGAATCTTGATAATACTATAATCAACATTCTCATAAAAATAACATATATATTCTAGATAAGTTGGTTAAATCAGTGTGTTGTTGGCAACTTTGGATGATGGAAATTACTGTCTTGCCATCCAGTAGTAAAATGTCAAATTTGCTAGTTCTTACAGCCTATTTCTCATCATTATGTCCCACTCAACACGAGCGCGTATTCGTTTCCTCAAACGTCCATATATTCAAAAAAAAATTCCTTATGCAAATTCATTTGTGAAGATTGAGGAGTTCATCACGAAATGTGGAGTCACTCTTATCCAGCAGAAGGAAGAATTACGTTAACAATAGTAGAGACACCTTTATTCAGTATTTCAATCCAGCTGCTCTCTGTCAATCGTCTGTTAATCTGACCAACGTTGCTCGAAAACAAATCTCATTTGATATTAGATCCCAATCAATTAATGAAATAAATATACTAATACATGTGAGAAAATGAAACATGTTTTCTGTATTTATAATTCGCCTGTATGAACAACTTTTGTCAATCAACATTCTTTTAGCGATTTTCATTGTTCAGCACAACTTACTTAACTCCAAACTTATGATTAACGTGCATGTTTTAACTGAAGAAGTAACGAAAGAACGTGCGTCTATAGATACCTAAAATATCGAGAAATCAACCTCAAGGCCACCAATTCAGTAATATTCTGACTAGGTTGATATGAATGAAATGATAATTTGAAAAATATATATATTTGCATATTGGATATAGAATTTACTTAAACGTTTAATGTATTCATGTATATTTGGGAACAGCTCCTCTAGCTTAAAAACTACATGTTCAATACTGAAAAAATATGTTCATTGTTAAACAAAACTTTTGAAAAGGAGTGAAAAAAGAAGCGTTCAAGATATAATTTCGACATTTGCTTTGGTAACATCTAAGAACGTCGCCAGGACTTTTCCAATGGATGATATTATGGATACACACACTCTCGCGTATTTGTTTACACATTCTATGTGTGTTTGCCACTGTCTCAGATATATGTATGTGAAACATTTACATACATACCTTGAAGAGAAGAAAATTATTTATTTTAATAGGCTCACCTAGTATTAAAAAAGTTTATGAGACTACATTTTAATATTTTCCTAAAAACATGTATTCCAGAAAATTAGGCTAGGTTCTCCGAATCGTATATCACTTTCGTAAATCATAACAGTATTAATTTTGTCATTTATGACAGCAATTGATTAAATACTTAAACTCGGGGGGGAAACCCTTCCCGAAGCAACTGATTGTAAAGCCCCTCGTACACGATTCAATAAAGCTTGAACAAGAGCGTTGAACAAGCAATTGGATGAAAATGACGTCACGAGTCAGAGCCTCCACACAGGAAATCTCTTAAATTCAAGTCTTCTCATCCAATTCGTCCTATTTAGATCCTGTCCTATTTTTATTGAATTCAACGCAGTGATCTACCAATCACATCGCTGGTGACTTGAACACGTGACAACTGTGCTTCAGGAATGCTAAAAATTAAGATGTGAACATGGAGCAGGGAATTTTTAAAGCCTTGTTTTTATGATGCGAAATAAAGATATTATCAGAAAATCAAAATAAAATAATGCTACAAGAAATTCCATCGTATCTTGCTGAGGTAAAGCGTACCTGATGATTCTTTTAGTTTTTGTACATCACTATTGCAATAGAAATTGATACAGAGGGATTACTATAATTCCTAATAAAGTTTGTATTGTATTTAGAAGCAGTAGGATATTAATATTTAAAGTGCCACTGAGTTGCTCATAATTTATGTGGAAACGTCGACTTTTTATTTACTGTATGTAGGAAGTTCAAAGCTGCTAAACATAGAAGTATCTGGGTACACTTTACTATACAGCCCCAAAAAATGTAATCTTTTTCAACGTATGTGAAAGTGTTGTAACTTAAAATATAACAAAGTTTCGAGTCAAGGAAGTATTAAATTAGAGTGAAATAGCGAAAAGTACTTGGAACTACTTGGCTGCTTCCACGTTGGTGAGCGAGCACATTAAACCATACATCGCATATAATAAAAAATCTAACCTTATTTAACCCGCCTTTGCTTATTCAACATTGTGGCCATGATTTTTGTAGCAAATAATGTGTCATTCATAATACGACGCAATGCTTTTAATATTCCGCCGCATCCCTACAGTCTGTATCTAGTAATGAACGCAAATAAATCTATTCCGACACGAAGTGTCACGATTAGTATGCCTCCACATGGCGCTATCTTGATCAACTGGAGTGCGTATGTAACGAAATAATAATAAAATATGCATTTTCACTTTGGATTGTTAGTTGTCGTTAGATTTTCATAGAAGTGCGTGTAACCGGAAATAAATAGAAATTTATAAGGATTGAAAAGAGTTTTGAATAAAACAATAAAAAGTCGATGTTTGAGGCATCACCAACTACGGAATCGCAGCCGTTAATCAGGTTATTATTTTATTAAAAGCGATGCATATCATGTTTAACATTCACTCCATGTTCCCTCTTTCAACACAGAAAGAGCAAATCGACTCATGTGATTTTGGCTCCTTCACACTTCCGCTTAACTTATCGAACCGTGTACGAGCACCATCCAAGCACTTTCAACACTACTTGGATACAAACCTTTGATTATTCCAGTTGGATCGTGTACGCACGTATCCAACTGCTTGTCCAAGAATTTGATTATATGTTTATTGAATCGTGTACGAGGGGCTTAAGCAGAATCTGACATTCAATTCACATCCATTCACTTGGTCTTATGATATAGAACGAAGACTTCGGACCGTATCTTGGGAGGCACATATATTTTAGTTCTCTTGCCGGTACCTTGTCTGAGGTTTACTAGGAGTTTATCCGTTTTACCAGGCAAATTTTGGGATTGTACTTAGACAAAGGTTATTTTCATTACCTTCCTCATCCAAAAGAAACTATAAAGTATACAGAAGAATATCTAGAATAGCACAGGTCAATTTCATCTTCATTCTATTTCATCATCGTCATATTATCGACAAAACGATTTTTCTCTTTATTAACAGTACGATAATTTCAGTACTTTTGCCAGTGTAGTACCGATTCTCTACTATTATAAGGAAAGGGTGGCAAAAAAATTTACCGAGCGCAATCTTATCCCTGAACCGAATCATCTGTGCTAGAATATTTTATAGAAGTCGGTGAAGATTGGTGGTAACAGGCCGCTAGCGTGCTGACTAATATCGTATATTTGGCTGTGCACCCGCACTCTTCCTCGGATATCAACCAGAGCCTAGATAGGCTGTTAATAATAGGATCATTCTTAGAAGCTACTTGCTCGATTAAAACGAAAGTCACAAGTAAGTTTTACTAAGAAAGGGGAAGATGTGTGGCCAGAATATTGTGGATTTCAAGCAGACTATAAAAACGCGAATCGCTACTGTTAAGAAGTAGTCAGTGCCGTTGACTAACACTCCTGTCTTCAACAGAAGATGAAACTAACATGTCTAATTGTAGATGGAGGATTGATCGGTGTGCTCCCTAGATTAGCATCCGAGTTCGCCCGATCTCACCTCTCTCGACTTCTTTCGATGGGGTTACTTGAAGCAACTTGTGTATATAGAGAAAATCGGTCATGCTAACCATTTGAAAGAAAGGATCAGCGAGTGCTGTTACAATGTCCTGCGGATGTGCTTCTGTAAGGGTTTTATGATTGGCCTAAGAGGCTGGATGTCTACATTCACCAAGGGAGACGGCATTTAAATACACCATGTAGGAGTGCACTGATAAATTTAGTCACTATAATTCTGACATCGTGAGAGTTATGTCACATTTGGCTGCTGAAATGACTTTTTCTGAACATTCTTATGATGTTTGATATGTCACACGACCACTTGACAGTATAAAAAGTTATCAGCCATTTTGAATAGCTTAGCATTTTCCACAACCGCTAGATCTCAGTAACTACAAACCAGACATAGATTAGGTATACCCCGTTATGGTCAGTAAGTAGGCGGAAAGCTATGACTTGCACTATTTCTTCATAATTCTTAAAGCAACATTTGATTTTATACGATAGCACCTTCGTCTTGAGAATAATAAAACCAGGTGACGTCACTCACATGTTATATGATGTACATAGTCATTTTTAGTATTTTTTGTCAATACCATCACCTGAATTAAATTGTTTAAACTTACATTTTGGTCATTCATAAATTATAATATGTGTACCAAAAAGTAACAACTTTTACGACCGAACCTTACGCAATGCATAAAATTTAGATACACAGCATCAAGGGTTCAAAGATTGAGGTCAAAACAATAATATTTGCTCATGTAATATACTATTGCATGTGTATGTATATGCAATGAATAATTAAATTAATTGTATCTTCGGTAGTACTGTATGACATCATACGAAATTTCACCAGTGCTGAAGGAAAATTTATAGAAGCAGGTTCGTAGGATCTTAGAGTCACTATTTCTTGGACTTCGACCCAAACCACACCAGTGGTGTTCCTTTCCGGACAACAGTCCGCAAATAAATTCATTATCAACTTACTTCTCTTATTTGCCTAATTGGGTTCTAACTCTATAACCCTGTTCCTGAACCTATTTCCAGACTCCGGTTCGCCTTTAGTATACAAGTAGGAGTTCCCAAACCCATTCCTGCCGTCGGCTTGTCTTTATAAAGCAGGTATACGCTATATTCTTACTCCGACTTGTATTTATCTATTGAGGTAGGAATTTCCAACCTATTCTCGGCATCTGATCGTCTTCATTAGGCAAGTAGACGCTATACTTCCTGACTCCGTATGATTTTCATTTCTGAAGGTAGGAATTTTGTTTACTATTATCTTTTCTCTTCTTCTTCCCTCTCTTTCATATACTAATACAGTATAATAATTGCGTTTCAGTTCAGCTCATCGGATAATCCCACTCCCGAAGCCAGTGCACTTTAAATAAGATATTTTTAAGGCAGTGCTTTCGGGACTTAATAACAATTGATTAGCTTGTTTATTTTAAGTACAAGCAATATTAGCGTCGCGTGCATTGAATTGAATATTTCTACAATTAAACAAAACTCGAAGTACATTACATTTTTTAATTATTCGAAAATATATTATTAGCTTTTACAAATTGAGAGTTTACTTTATTGACTGATTTATTGTACATTTGTGTGAATGAATAGATGCAAATTTGTTAATATAATTGGAACGAAATAGAAACGAAGATGTTTTTCTAAATATAGACGCCTTTTTTCATCAATAGTTGTTGCAAATTAGCGCAGTTATAGCTGCAATATATCTCCAGGTCAATATTCTATTGTTGATTTTGGGGCAATAATAGTTATGGTTGTTGCTCCTTGTAATACTGTAATATATGTAACGTATTGTACTCATGTTTTGACAACGAATTCGACCCTCTTAAATGTAAAATATGAAAATGTGATTTAATAGGGAATTACAACTACAATTAATTCAAGATTAATCGCCATAATTGGTAGGATAGGCGGACTCTAAAGTGGAGTTGAGTATTCAAAAATTATCGGAGCTATTTTCCTTCGATTTTTACTCAGTAAGTGGTCTTTATTACGGAAATTCAGTACTTCAAGTTTAGAAGTGGTCAAATTTCACGATAGCCAGCCATTTCCAATAGGGCTCATCGCGATAAATTAAACACTTAATGTTATTGTGACTCGCTGATCTCACAACCATTTTTTTTTTGTCCCAAAGATGGCGGACGAGCTGTAAAGTCTCCAGTATGAGAAAAACAACACTTCCGTGCTATAAGCGAATTTGCGGAATTTAGATTAGAGCATTACATTTGTAATTTGTAACTTTTTGTTTAAAATGTGCTAATAAAGTATTGTGGCTTAAGAGAAGTTTATTTGCAGAATTCTAATTTAAAAAAGTAAAAACTAGTAAACTACAATTAGTTAAATAGGAATACAAAAATAAAATATTGACTCCGTGTCTCATACTAATTTGAATCATGATTATCATTTAGTAGAATTTCGCGGAATGGATGAATAAGTAATACGAAACTTTACTCACTCTGAGCCAAAGTTGAAGAAGAGTAATAATGAAATCCTATTTTAACGTATCCAATATGTGACGACATAATATTACAAATGAAAATATTAATTTGGTTCTTGCCCAAAAGAACAGAAACACAATCGCTATTTGTTCATTGGAAACTGTAAAGTTACATCTTGTGCCATAAAGTAGTGTGTAACATTACCAAAAGAACATATAAATTTAACTTTTACATTAGGACTCGAAATGGACCTGAGCGGGATGGTACGTATCACCCAGACACTGGTCAATTATCTTCCAAATCCTCTTCCCTGCTCTATCCAGGCCTGCGGTGTCTGAAGGCCATTATAAAAAATTAAAATTCAACTCAAAACTTAATCTTTAAACCACGCCATCCTTCAAGAATATGATTCTTTTAGAATATCGTACCAAGATAAGTCACTATATATCTATTACTTTCTGATTTCTTGTTAGATAAATTTAGGTATGTCTACGTTGCAACTAACAAGGAACACTCGCCAGGTGCCCGAGCTCGATTTTGATAAAAACTAGTATGTATGTGCAGTGCCTACGTAAACCTACAGCTAAAGGTTCTGCCGTCAATAAATAACGACGGGGAACCCGAGAAAGATGGAACGTAGAGAACAAGTAAATCGAATACAGAGTACAAAAGCCAATCGCATCATTCTGGCATGATCGCAACAGAGTACATTCTGGCATGATTGCAACTCTTACTTCTTTTCACCCTTACCACGTGGAAGTGTTCTCATTTAATTGCAAAAAATGTAACGATTGCGTAATAATAATAATGCAGAATCACATGAGCAGAATGTACATTACGATGCTTAAATTAGAAAAGTGCGTAAATTTTCAGTTTTCGTCGTGCATTATGTTAACAAAGGATGGTACCTTGAATACAGATCTTGACTCCTATCCTCCTATTCGTTTTCCAACAACAATACCAAGGAATTGGACATCACAGCCTGTGTCCTTAAGGTACTGTATAAGTCGGAAATTTACTTGAACTTATTTATGATTTCAGGGCATCTTTGGATCAGGCCGGGATAAGGTAGTTGGGCTTCTAAGGATTGGACCTACACATTTTGTTAAAGGAGATCCACATCACTCCGTTCAATAGACATTTCTTCTGCTACAAATGCTGAACCTAGATCTCCCAGTTGCCTGACTAGTGCTCTACAATTAAGCTACTACAGCCACGACCAAGTTCTGTGTACTTTAGTAGTACACCTTTTGCTTCAGCTGAGTGGAAAGTAAAGACAATCGACTACAAGTGGAGACTTTTATTTCAAAAATCTTTTTTAATGAAGAAAGCCTTCCCGGAATTGTGTAACAGGAAAGAATTAGACGCTAGTTTCCTTCACATAAAGACCTCGTTGACTTACTTGTAGATCACTCGTCCGGAATCGGGGATCCTGCTTTCATTCCCAGTAGTGGTAATTGTTTATTTTTCCTTTATTTTTACACAACTGGATTACCGGCACCATTAATGATATATTTATGTAAAGGAATGTTGCATGTAATTCTCTCGTACCATCCCAGCATTTGCCTCGTGTGACCGAGGGAAACCAGGGAAAACCTCAGTCAGGATATCCGGACCCGAGTTTGAACCCGCGTTTTCCCCATTGCTAAGCCAATGCTCTAACACTGAGCCACGGCAGCTGGGTATAACTTATTTTGAAAAATAATATGCATGAAAAGTTATAAAATGCTTTTACAACCCTCAATTTTTCATTTATCGCTTCCTGATACCATCATGTTTCGAAGTACTGACATGAAGCACAAAGGGTGGTACGACTGAACACAGAAAGGTTTCATAATGATAATATGAAAAATTCGTATATGGGTCCCGCAATGGTAAAATAATAAAAGGGATTCACATTGACTATTGCATGAATAGGGAGGGGAAAAAATGGATTTTCTAAAATAGAAGTAAATAGCGTTGATAACGATAATTTCTAAGTCTAATATACGCTTTTACATATAATTATACATAATAATCAATGGTGGGTCCCACAAACATACAGCCTGTCAAGGATTCCACAATGGTAGACGGATGTGTGGGTAAGTCAAAAGGATGTACCCGATTTCATAAATTTATTTTGTGAAATATAATGAACATATCTGAATGTAATACATGTGGTAAGAAGGGTAACTCTCAAAGTTTTTTTCAGTCACATCACAAGTGCTCTATGTGAGCACCTCGCGTAACACGACACACATCAAGCAGATAGTCTATCTCCTGCCAAACCTTGTGTAGTGTGTCATGGTCAATCTCTGCAATGGCTGCTGTGATGCGGGCGCGAAGGTCACCCAATGTTGTTGGAAGTGGTGGTACGTAAACGCTATCCTTTATGAAAACCCACAAAAAGAAATCACACGGGGTCAGATCGGGGGAACGAGGTGGCCAACGAATGAGAACTCGATCCTCCTGAGATGCACGGCCTATCCAGCGCTGTGGCAATGCCTCATTGAGATGATGCCGAACGCTGCCATGGTAATGCGGAGGGGCATCATCCAATTGAAGAATGAAATCTGCACTATCCTCTTCGAGCTGTGGAAGGAGCCATTCTTGCAGCATATCAAGAAAAACATGTCCTGTCACAGTAGGTTCAAGGAAGAAAAAGGACCCATAAATCTTTTCAGGGGAAATGGCACAAAACACATTCACCTTGGGTGAATCGCGTTGGTGTTCCACAACTGCGTGGGGATTATCAGTTCCCCAGATCCTTACGTTGTGTCTATTCACATTCCCAGAAAGGTGAAACACCGCTTCATCACTGTAACGTAACCTTTCGGCGAACCCATCCTCTTCCATTAACGTGAGAAAATCAGCACAGAAAGACGCTCGAGCAGCATAATCAGTGTCTCTTAAGGCTTGTAGCAGTTGCAAGCGATAGGATTTCATTTGTAAACGTTTCCGCAGAATTCGCCATAGAGTTTTCTGTGGCATTTCAAGTTCCCTCGCTGCCCGGTAGGTAGACTTCTGTGGACTCCGCACAAAACTGGCGCGAACACGTTCCACTGTCTCTTCCTCAGCTGAAGGACGGCCAGTCGATTTTCGCTTACAGATGCAGCCCGTATCTCTGAATTTTTCATACCACGTACGAATGGTTTTTCCAGTAGGTGGGTCTCTGCCATACTTGGTACGGAAATGCCGTTGAACACTCATCACAGAGTTGTTTACATGGTAATCCAGCACACAGAACGATTTCTGCTCTCCAGTCAGCGCCATTTTCGTTAACTGCTTCCAGCGCCGCGTAGCGGTAGACAATGCAACCACGCGGGACATAAACTAAACTCAACTAAACTTTGAACTTTTGCCTTTCCTTGCGCGTAGCTCACATTAAGATATGTTCATTATATTTCACAAAATAAATTTATGAAATCGGGTCCATCATTTTGACTTACCCTGTAGTATTTTTATGCATGATTCATTAAGTAATCAAGTTTCAATCTTTCAACGGCTTGATGAAAAATGTTTCCATCAGATAAGAACTTTAATAGTTTAATACATAAATGACCACAAATGACATCGTCGAAATGTTGTATTCGATCACTATTATATTCAATTACAGTGTTATTAGGATTTAAATACTCAATCAAAGACTTGGGAGGTACTCCACCAAATGAATCGAATATGCAAGCTTTATTATTTTCATACCAATAACAAATCCAGTGAGTTTCTGTATTAATTCATTGATCTAAGTTAATAACTGCGCATTCTTGTTTTAACGGTGGAGTAGAAGGAAGATTATCCGACATGTACACACCTCTAAAGTGTTTAATATTCAATTCTTTAGCTGTACGTTCGAGATCATAATTGGTGAACGCTTTTTTAATCTTATTTAAGTCCTTCAGAAGCTTTTTCTTTCTTTGTTTAAGTCCTTTACCTTTAGTCAGAATTGATGATTCCATAACTTCATTATGACGCTTTTGTTCTTCTAGTTCCTGTTTATTTTTCTTCCCATCGATTACCGTCTTAGCTATAGCTGCTGAACCACCTGCAAGACTACCAACCGCTCCCAATGCAGCAAGTATCGCAGGAATTGTAAAAATGAAACCACCTGTTTTCGGTTGGTTACGTAGTTTCTTTAACTGCGCTAAACTTAATGTTAGAGCCATATTATGACCCTTTTTTAAGCATTTTTGTTTCTTCGCAAGTTGTGCTTTATTTAAGATATTGCTAAAATTTAATGACT